>MJUU01058135.1:82773-101758 GCA_002080025.1 Modiolus philippinarum
AAAAAAAAACACACAACCACACCAGAACCGTATTTTGTATAGGAACCTCCTTTTCCAAACGATTGATTCTCCGGTGAACAGACAAAATAATCAGGTCGAAAAGTAAGTGAGAGTCGAACCGTCAATCCAAAATGAATAATCGAAGGACAATGGCAACACCGGAAACAACAAAGAAACAGAGACACAATATGAGTACGCCACAGAAAAGAGGAATGAAGACACACACACACAAAGATGAACAACACGGACTCAACAAGATTGCTACGTGTAGCTATGTCCCCCGCCGCTGCAGTAAAGTCGATAAAGTCCCCCAGTAGGGGGGTACTTTATCAAAAAATGGGTATAAATGTGATGTCATACCGGACCCTGGTCATGACCCTGAAATTTTGAAAATCTTATCCAGTGTTAAAAAGTAACCCTGCTAATGACTTGATAATGATCGAGATGAATGAGGTTGAAAATCATACCCTGTCAATGACAAACATGCTATCTTGTCAATGACTTAATGTTGTTTGGTCTCAACCAAATAATATACTGTGTACTCTGATAAGACTAGAGTGCTAATTAGTGTATGGATCATCATGACAACTGCTTGTTCAGCCTCATTTGGTATACTCACAGTGGGTATAATATAGTTACTTAAAATGATTTGAAACAGACCCTGTGCATGACAAGTGATCAATAGTTTAACAATAGAAAAATTATATTATGAAAAAGGTAATCCTGTTCTTGACAGGGATGAAAAAGCAACCCTGATCATGACATGCAGGACATGTATAAAAAACGACCCTGTTTTGCGGCACATATATACTACTTTTTATAATGGGGCCCCCCCCCATAAAGTCCCATAACTCATAACTCATGTAAAATTTTGCGAATCAAAATGGCTGCAGGATATTGGATTTTGAGGAGATGTGCCCACAAAGTCTTCCTATGTTGTAGTATGCATTAAGTCGATAAAGTCCCATAACTTCTGTAAAATTTGTCCAACCAAAATGGCAGCATAATATGATAAAGTACATATGGTGGCAAATCTTCAAATTAAATTTCAGCATAATCCGTTCAGTGGTTTCCGAGGAGTTGCGCCAACAAAGTGTTCCTAAGCTATAGCATGCATTAAGTCGATAAAATCCCATAACTCCTGTAAAATTTGTGCGATATGATCTTGTACATATGGTGACTATCAATCCTGTAAAATTTGAATGAAATCTGACCAGCGGTTTCTGAGGAGTTTGCCATTGTACAACAATGTGGAAATAATCAAAGTCCCATAACTCCCACAAAGTTTGAAGAATCACAATGGCGATGTGATATGATCTAGTACTAATGGTGACTAACAATACTGTAAAATTTGAATGAATTCTTACTAGCGGTTTCTGAGGAGTTTCGTCCACAAAAAACGTGACACACGGACGCACGGACACAGACCATTACCACGTCCCTCCGTCGCGTTGCGGCGGGGGGGGGGGGGGGGGGGGGCAATAAAAACAATCTGTGATACCAGGTGCATCGGAAAGTAAGCATCTTCTTCTTCTTATAACATGTCAAATCCGGTAGAGGAAACAGCAGTTAAGCTTAAAGGGAAATATCTTGTCATCTGGGATACAGATATTCCATAGCGGTTCACAAGATGGAGGAATTACTTCAAGTTTTTGGTAACATACCCTTCGTTAAGTGGCCTATTAATGAGCAACCGGGCTGTATCAAGGAAGTATCTGTATCAAACACAGGCTCTTGGATAGCGAATTGGCAGATGTAAACTCTGTTTGCCGGTGCTGTTGGGATGTTGCTACGAAATCGATATCTGTTAATTCATCAACAGACAACGGATTCACTGTGTACAACCGTTACCGCGAGGGAGTAGCTCCACAGCATGAGGGAGTAGATTTTTTCGCAGGAGGGATTACAATTTCCCGGCATTTTTATAGTAAGCCTCATAAGTTTTTAAAGAACACATTTGGTTATAAATTATATATGCCACGGAACCTCTCAGTAATTATGCTTGTTTGTTGTTTTTTCAGAAATCCATTAAAACAACGGCAAAAGAATACCGAAGGAACAAAGGAGTGAAATTTACAAAAATCGAAGTCCAAAGACACGGCNAAAACGAGAACACAGAAAACAATGACGTTAGACAGATACAAAGCACAGAAACAAATTACAACATTCAAAACAAAGGCACTCACAGTGTGAACTCAAGTGAAACTAGGAGTGACATCGGGTGCTCCGGAAGGGTAAGCATGTCCTGCTCTGTTAACAGCACCCGTCACACTGTAAGTGATTCAATCCGGGAAACTGTCAAAGTCGGTAGTCAAATCCGGGAAGACGTGAATCTAGGTGAAATGTCCATTTGTTCATTTGGGATACTGACACGTCTTGTCTTTCAATGATGTTATGGTGACGGCTATAGAATTTCTTGAGAGATGAAATTAACATAGGTTGAAAAAAATCCCTGACTAAGCAGCTTTTGGGACAGTGTTTTTGCTCTGTTCAAAAAGTCACTGTACAAACTACACGCTCGACAGTAACGAATCAGCTGGAGTGGTAGGTATATTGCTGCTAAGAAAGGGAAAGTTCACAATTTGGAAATTAAAATCATCACGCTTGTCATATAGCTTATATTTCATTTTCTCAAACACCTCGGACTTTTACAGGCGATTAGCACGAAAAACTGCTTTATGACCTTTTACAGCAAAGAAAACCATCAATCGACCATGTTTACGGGTGCACATCGATAGATTGTCATCGAAACGACCCCTTTTAATCATCATATTTATCTTCAAAGGTCATGAAAAATTATTAAATTTTCTAACATGGCTCCTGTTAATCGCCAACCAGTATAATACTCGATAACCATATACTTCGCACATGCACAAATGGTCTCGGAATAAGAGTGAAAGGGATACAGAATAACCATGCTTTTAATTTTGTTCGTCTTAGTTTATGAAGTAAATAAAAGCTCATAACATTTTTGAACTAAACCATGCCATTCAGACACGTAAATGAGTATTTTTTTGCAATCGATTTGGATTTTGAACTTGCTTCTGTTGGAAAACGTCAGATTGTGTATTGTGACGTCATAGACACAGACAGCAATGGAGGCGAGAAATCCGCTTTCTCTTAGGTCGATTCAGAATTTAAAATTCCATTTTCTGTCATATTGGAATCGAAATAATTCATGGCAGGTATATGGTTATTGTCATTTAACCATGAGCTTGGCCTTTATATTCGTAAATGTTACCCCTCGCTAACGATCTGGGTTAAATTCGAATATAAAGGCCCGGCCCATGGTTAAATTTTCAATAACCATATACCTGCAATGAATTATTTCTGAAATGTATCACATACGTGTACAGGGTAACACCAGGGGGAGCAAATCAAAATTTCAGAGCAGCACGAGGGAGTCGCTCATATCATGACATTTACAGTCATATGTTCACGTTTATAGTTCACGAAACAGCCATTATTACAAGCAATTATCCCAAATTCAAGTAGTTGCTCAGTACTCATGATGCCTTTACCCCGTTCCATGGGCCTGCAAGTCATATTCTTGTTTGTGCAACTTCTCTTTAATTTATTCAAAGAAATATGTGTATCTGTCTCATTGATGAAGACTGGCTGTATATTTTTTATGTAAAACCCAGTTATGGAAGCACAAGTCATATTTACAAGTAAGTTTGATTTTCTTCCAAATAAATTTGTTATAAGAATTTTTTTTTCTTCCGTGCTCAGTAATATAGGGAATAGGGAACCAGGTCATGTCCAAAAGTGACAAGTCTTGAATTCCAAACTGATTTTGGCTCCAATTCCGTTAAGATTACTGATTACTAGATAATCAATGCAAAATTTGAAGTCTTTTGAATATCATTTCCATCGAAATAACAGAGTATGCACGAACATACTGGCCAATTCACGCTATGCTCTTACATAAAAGGGAATGAAAACGAAGGAAATATATCGAAACAAGCATAAGTATCTAAAGACAAGATAAATATAGTCCGTCGATGGTGGTCATGGTGGTGGAGCAGAAGGCAGACAAGTTGAAGAATCAAAATTTTGTTCCTCTATCAATCGAGACTACTTTAAAAATGAAAAGAAACTATATGTATATATATACATTGTATATGCATATATACATATAGGGGCTAGGGACCATCTTGAACTTACTATGAGGTATGAGCAAAGCTCATTGTTGAAGGCTGGTGACTTCAAGATGAAGAACAACAATAAAAGCATTGTTCTTTTGCTTGTTTTTTACCAAGTATTTGTAGAGACTTTGTCTCATGTTCATTTACTCCATACTTTCATTCATCATATAAAGTAAGTGAGAACCGAGCTGCCAGTGAAAAAAAAGAACAATCGAAAAATCCAAATACAGTGCCAACATCGAAAATGCCAAGATACAAAGGCAACACAACATCAAGCACGGCACAAAAAATGTACACGCAAATACAAATGAACAACATAGACCCAATTAAAAACCATTGGTTAGATCAGGTGCAACAGTAGAGTAGAGGAAAAGCAGTCATCTTAAGCTGTTAAAGGTAAAGATATGTGATCATTTGGGTATCAGATATCCCAAATCGGTCCATAAGATCGTGGCGTCGACCGTAAAACTTCTGTAGTGATTTTAAGTTATGGGTAAAATACGCTTGTTGTAGGAGCCTATCTGTGAGAAACATACTCTATCAAGGAATCACTTTATCGAACACAGGTCCTTGAGAAGCGTATGAGTTGTGATCTGCATGTAAAATACGTTTGCTGGCGCTGTTTGAATGTTGCTAAAAAGGAAAGGGGAGTCCTCACGTTTGTCATTCAGCTTAGTTTGTAGTCTACCTCTATTGTCAATTTCAAGATGAAGGTCAGAGAGTGAGGCCGAAATGGCAGTGTCTGTAGTATCTTTAATTTCGAGCTGACCGTGCTTCAAAGGTTGTCAGAGAGAATATTAACAGTGATATGAGAAAAGTGTATACAACTAAAGCGATTCCCTCGTGCTGCTCTGAAAATTTGTTTTGCTCCCGCTGGTGTTACCCTGTACACGTATGTGATATATAATTTAATAATTTTTCATGACCTTTGAAGATAAACGTGATGATTAAAAGGGATCGTTTTGATGACAATCTATCGATGTACACCGGTAAACATGATCGATTGATGGTTTGCTTCGCTATACCAGGTCATAAATCAGTTTTTCGTACCAATCGCCTGCAATAGTCCGAGGTGTTTGAGAAAATGAATTCATCAGCTGGATTTCTGATAACACAACCAACAAACATGAAAACTGAGAGGTTCCGTGGCATTTATGATTTATAAGCAAATGTGTTCTTTAAAAATTTATGAGTCTTACTCTACTGATGTAATCAAACTCAAATAAACTCAAATAAACCGAACTAACCTTATGTATATCCAAACAGAAGTAAAATAAGTACAAAATAAACCTTTTTATAAATAGAGAACAATAAAAACACATATTTTAATGTTCATAAATTTGATTGTGCAGTTATTTTATTAGTTTTGAAATTGTTCAAATAATTTGGTGTGTCTGTATCTTGTATACGGTAACTAATGAGATGATACCAAAATAGAACCTTTTCGTACCACTATTAAATGTTGCAAATAAAACAAAATGTTATTCTCTTTACTAGTGCCTTTTTGCATTTAGTGGTCAGATTTTTTTTACTAAGACAGATAAATACAATGTCTGTAAATGGTCCGCAAATGACTGGTATTTGCCCTAAGCAGCAGTACCCTAACTGCACTTGTGTGTAAAAGTAGAATCTTGCTTCTGAATTTTTTAATTTATCATTTTTGTGAAAAATATTGAACATTTAACTACTTATATACAATGGTAAAAGTTACAATGTTAGTGTCAAAAATAGTATTACATTATGTGTTCAAAGTCCGTTTCACCCAAGGGGGTATTTGGCAACCAAGCAACAATACGTTTACTAATAAGAGAAATGTGTCGCATTTTTCGGATAAAAAGGTTAATTAAATGAGACTAAACTATATTTTCGTTTTTAATTATCATAATGTTGTACAAGTCAAACTATATTAAGGGCCCCGCCATGAAATGGTAATCCCCTATAGTAATCAGTCTGTCCGTCCGTCTGTCCGTCCGTCAGCGTTTACTATGTCGTACGATAACTCAAGAATACCTTTACGGATTTTTATGATTTTTTTTACTCAAAGTTGCACTTGACTGAAGGAAGTTCCCTTTGGTTTTTGAAGAAAAGCGGAAAATGATTTTTGGAAAAAAAACTTCATTTTTATATGAAAAAGTGCATATTTTGAGAATTAGCTCTATGTCGTACGATAACTCAAGATTGCCTACAGGGATTTTAATGATTTTGATACAGAAGGTCGAACTTTACCAAAGAAAGCCCCCTGTCGCTTTTGTGAAAAATCTGAAAATGATTTTTGGGAAAAAACTTCATTTTTATATGAAAAAGTGCATATTTTGAAAATTAGCTCTATGTCGTACGATAACTCAAGATTGCCTTCAGGGATTTAAATGATTTTGATACTCAAGGTTAAACTTTACCAAAGGAATCTCCCTTTCGTTTTTGCGGAAAATCTGAACCCCTTCGTTTTTGTGGAAAATCTGAAAATGATTTTTGGGAAAAAAACTTCTTTTTTATATGAAAAAGTGCATATTTTGAGAATAAGCTCTGTGTCGTACAATAACTCAAGATTGCCTTCAGGGATTTTAATGATTTTGACACTCAAGGTTGAACTTTACCAAAGGAAGCTCCCTTTCGTTTTTGTGAAAAATATGAAAATGATTTTTGGGAAAAAACTTCATTTTTATATGAAAAAGTGCATATTTTGAGAATTAAGTGTACGTCGTACAATAAATAAAAATTCCCATCAGGGATTTATATAATATACTCAAGGTTGGTCCTGATCAAAGGAGACTCCCTTTTGTTTTTGAGGAAAATCTTATTTCCTTGAAATTCTGCAGTCAGGTTTTTGGGACACACAAGGGGCGGGGCCCTTTCTGACTTTGTAAGTATCCTAGTTATGTTTATTTTGGTTTATTTGAGTTTATTTGAGTATATTTGAGTTTATTTGAGTAAAAAGCCGTGCCGGGGAAATTCTACTCCCTACTGCGAAAAAATGTACTCCCTCATGCTGTGGAGCTACTCCCTCGCGGTAACGGTTATACACGGTGGGCTTTGTCACAACGAGGTTAATTCTCATTTAGAAGTGTTCTGAAAATGAAAAGCAAAGTCAAGTAAATTTCAGTATTATTGCAATTGCACCTCACTGTAGGTACATGTACATGTACATGTATCTGTTTAGAGATACTTGATTAGAACGGATTAAGAAGGTTCAAAAACTGTTTTTGTCTGAAAAAATGGAAAGAATCTTGCCAACAATAACAAAATAAAGCTGCAGTGTCAATATTTCTTGATTTCATGAAATCTTACGGGGTTCATCTTCGGTCTGAAGCCACTGTTTGAAAATTTAGACATCAAACTTAGTTTTCCCCTTAGGAGTTTCATTTTCAATGCACCATCAAATGCTGACTTGCTCATTCAAAACACTTCTGAACTGAGAACTTCGGTTTCATACATATTTATCCTGCAGAACTTACTTTAAATAAATCCAATAGCAGCAGTGATTATACTCCTTTTCTTGATCTTGATATATCAATAAACCAAGGAAAAATAAACACTAAGGTTTATGATAAAAGGGATGATTTCTCATTCCCTAAAGTATATTTCCCCCATATCGACGGCGATGTTCCGTTAGCCCCTTCTTACGGAGTCTACATATCACAACTTGTTCGATATGCACGAGTATGTTGTCATGTTTCTGACCTCAACGACCGAAATCTTTGTCTCACTGAAAAACTTCTGCATCAAGGGTTTAGATATCATAAATTGATAAAACATTCTCTAAATTTTATTATAGATACATTGACTTATTAAGAAAATTTGGTTCTACATGCAGGGCTCTTATACATCAGGGCATTTCACATCCAAACTTCTATGGAAATATCATTTACAAAGCGCATAAATTCAAAAATTGTCCTTCCAAATTTATTAATCCGTTGAACAAACTTATTCATAAAGGATATAAATACAGCATTGTTGTTAAATCTTTACTTCTGGTTTTTGTTGGCAAAAATATTGATCATCTCCTAAATGCTTTACACCATAGCTAAATTTAAACAATTTTTCATATTGGCAGTACTTGGCATTGCAGAATACCATGTTCTTCTTTCATAATTGATGATGTTGTTATACCAAATCTATTTAGAAGTATTTCAATTGAAATTTCATATGTAAGAAGGTTTGATATCATAGTCAACGGAAATTATGTCCTTAGCTAGCTGTCAGTAACTTCGAGCATTTGTCCGGACAGTACCAGTGTGTATTGTCTTCATGTTTTATGTACTTCATTGTAAGGGTACTCGTCTTGATAACTTTTTTCTAGTTTGATTTTTACTGTGAGTCTTTTTGTGTATTTATTTTTAGCCATTCACCACGCATAGGGGGAGGGTTTGGATCCAAGAAAACGAGTTTAACCCCACCGCAATTTTTGCGCCTGTCCCAAGTCAGGAATATGTTGGTCATTGGCTTGTCCTTGTCTTCTTATAAAATTTTAGTTTCTTGATATTTTGGTTATTGGATGTGGTTTGTTTCCCTTGATTTATTCACTTTTTTACCTTTTCGGGGCCATTTAGGGCTTACTATATGGTGTGAGGTTCCTCATTGTGTTGAAGACCATATGGTGACCCTTAGATGTTTTGTTTTTTGTCGTTTTAACCTGGATATGGCATGTTTTCTCCTTTACATTTGCCCCATTTCCTTTCTTTTTTATATCTGTTAATGCTGCTAGATGATGTCATCAATATAGGGCAGATATCAGTTATCTGCCTGGACAAGGATATCGATCAGATACAAATCCAGTTATAACATATGTATAAGTATAATGTACATATAAATATGTAATAAATGGTAATAACCTAAAAGGATAGATGCTTATATCCCAAAATGGACAGACGACTAGTCATTTGTGAGGTCAGCTATATTGTAGCGGTTAAACCAGAGCTTTGACATTTCACGAAAAATCATAAATGTATAGCTTTAGAATTTTCAAAGGACGTTGTCAAAAGGAGGATGTCACTTTGCAACTTATGGATTTATAGTGGAAAAATATTTTGATTATGTATATACATAAAATACATTGGCAAACGAATACCGAAGCAAGAATAAGGAAAGGCGGAATAGAGTCTGTAAGTCTCGTTCAATTTTGGAACTTCCAGGTATATAATCTGTACCCGGAATTTGCATTTTAAACAAAAACATGTGACGTTTCATTCAAAACATTTGAACGTCATAATCCAGCAACGTCATATTTTGGTGGGAAAAGTTTTCAAATAGCAGTTTTATCGTGGTTTTCGGTGTCACATATTCTAAAACATTTATCCAAAATCACAACACGAATTGAGACAGTGTAACTGGAGCCTTCAAGCTTTTATGCTGCTACGCTAACAAATTCGTGCAAAACAGACACTAATACTTTAAGAGAGATATGTTTTGATTATCAAATAATGACATGTAGGTCTTAAAAGGCCTCATGATGACCTAAACATGAAGAACAAAATTAAAATAGCTGTTCCACTGCTTGATTTTACCACCTTGTCGCATGTGCCTTTACTACTTATCCTTTCATTGTTTATTTAGCTTATAAAAATAAAGGAATTCTAATGAAAATGTTTGGCAGTAGTGTGACAAGATGAGTATGTATAGTCAGTTTCTATTGTTTTTGATTCATAACCAAACGAATATCAAGGAAGCAAGCGAATGGGGAAATTCTAATCTTTCTTAAAACGGCGACAATTTAGGAGGGCTCTAACCTCCTGGCTTTAGCAATACTGTTATTTTTATATCTGGCATCCGAAAGTCTCCGTTAAAATTTGCATAACGGAAAGAAGAACGCATACAACATAATGCAATTATGTGTTTGTTGCATACCATAACATACAATGTAGCTTGGTGTAAAAAAAATCTGACGCACACAAGACCGGAATAAGAAAAGGGGATTGGTACCATGATTAAGAGGTAATGATATTGAAATTGGCGAGTGTGCTTCAAAGTGGTGTGCTTGAAGATTTCATCATGCAACTTACTCAGTGAAGTTTACATCTTCTGATTTTGAGAACTTGTTGTTCTAAGGTGAAGAAGACCTCGTATGACGCGAATTACGTCTCTTTCTCATTTTCTATTAATAGAGTGTTGTTGTTGTTTTTGTTTTCATTTTTTTATTTATTTGTTTGTGATTTTATCTCCTCATTGCGTTTTTATAATAAGCCATTTAAAATCAATTTACGGTAATACAAATTGATTTTATTATGTCGTTTTTTTTTATTTCAGTCGACACAGGTAGATGAAGACATAAAGACGTGTAAGTTGTCGTAAAATAAACGAAATAAAACTAAATAGCAATCAGTACATTTAACCCTTTGCGGGCATACGATGTCTTGAAGCATCGAGGGCCCTTTGGTTAATGTAATGTCGCTCATGGCATTCCATACACAGTTAACAGAAGTTCATCATGCATGAAAGACAGACGGATACTATGGCAAAACAAATAACCCTTCTAGAGCCGAGGTTGTAAACTCTCAGAGTTTCAGGACCCTGTTTAGTACACATGGAACCTAACAGTCACAAAAAGAGACTTTGGTGAGGGGTGGACTGTGATAAATATCACTTACTTTAAAACGTGCAAGAATATTCTCAAGTTCTTATTTTTTTTAACGTAGAGGTCTTAAAATGTTCCAAAATGTAAAAATACATCTGCAAACGAATACCGAAGCAAAACTAATGAAAGTTGGGACTGCAAAATTAAAAATAACGGCAATTCATATCCAACACGAATTGAGACAGCATGACAGGCAAAACAAAGACAAATGAACAAGTACGCCACAAAACTAAAGCACTAGCAGTGTGAGCCCCCACAAAAACTGAGGTAACAGGTGTCCTTAAGGGTAAGCATTATCTGCCCAAAGCGTGGTACCCGTCACACCGCTAGTGAAAAGTCCGATTTTGTCACAGTCGATGTTTGTCAGTCCGGTAATCAACTCTTGATCTACCCAAAGATATCCATTCTCATCTGTAAAATAGAAACATTGTAATGGTCTGTCAAATTATGGTGACGACCTTGAAACTTCTGTCGTGACAATTGCAACAGTGACTGAACATACCTTTGATGTATAAGTTTTTGAGACAGTAATTTTGCCCTGTTGACAAAATCGCTGTACGAACTACAGACACCGCAATAGCGAATGAATTGTGAAATGAAGGAAATGTAGGAATATTACAGCACAAAAAATGGGAAGTTCACTATTGGAAAGTTGGAAGGATTTTTTTGGACACCAAGTGCATACATTTTTTTAGTTCCTGAATTTATATTCTCTTTTTGATATGAAAGTGAATTCTTTTAGATTTTTTAAAGTAAGGGCGAACAGTACATTCATGGGTGCTGAAAATTTAAACAATATATATTTTCTATATCTTAACTTCAAAATGAAACTTACTGATTTTTCGCCTTGCTTTGTGTTTCTATTTGACTATTTGTCTTTGAATTATTACGAAAATAAACACATTTATTAATACTTAGTAGAAACAAAAGCGTTTTTGCATGATTAATATGACCGGAAGAAAACTGTTTATATTTTCACTCCCAAGGAAAATGGCAGGTTATTTTATGCCCCTTGTGCATCTCAGACAAAATAAACAACTTCCGGTTTATATTAGCCGGGGCAAATAAACGACTTCCGGTCCATATCGGCCCGGCCTTTCTAAACGTCGGAAGTATGTAATAAATAGTTTAATACATGGGCATTTCTTTACTGACCTGATTGTCATCCCTTGTCATCCCAGTAACCTCGGTATTTTGTTATTTGACCCATATTGTCCCTCGACTTCGTCTCGGGCCAATATGGATGTCTCGGGATGATAACCAGGCTAATATGAAAATGCCAATGTATAAATATGTATGTTTAACTGGATTTCAGTTTTTAAACCCTTCAACTTACAAGTGCATTATTCTTATCAGTGAAGCAAAACTGCAAAGACGAATTATAACCTAAACATCATAATAATATATCATCGCATATTTAAGCAAAACACATAAAGGGTGTAAGAATCGCATTGTGATTGTGTACAGAGTGGGATATGACAAAGTGTTATAAAAAAATCTTATCATTTGGACTTCAATAAGAATCAACAGTTAAACTTATGTCTGTTTCACTTCCTATAGATAATGAAAATTTTATAATTTCTCGGGTATTTGAAAACCAACATCTCTAAAATTTTGCACGAAGATCAAGAATGACCGTACATAACTAAAAAATGACACTGTTACAAAAATGTACAATTACAAATATGCATAGATCGCTGTGTACATGTGAATGTTCCTTGTTTTTGTAACACGGATTAAAAATTCTAAGTGTTGGATTTTCTATTCTGAGGGCGAACAGAAATATAATCGATGGGCAAGATACATTTGGGTAATACCTGATCACCTGTCGACTTTTCATTCAGTCGGCGATAAATAAAAAAGGCGCGTTAGTGCAGGAGACTACATTCGATACATGGATATCTCATTGCCGACTGTATGAAAAGTCCCGAGAATCCCGCGTGAATGATTTAAATTTAGAATGTGAAGGTCATGGTAGTTTCACATTCAGTGCCATGAACTATCATAAATGTCAAATACGAGTAAACGAATCGAGATATAGGAATGAAGTGGGGCTTTCCTACGATATAAAATGGGTTTTCTGTTTAGAAAATTATTCATGAAGAGAATGTAAAAGGCAGAATTATTAGGTTTGGGTTATTTTATTGAGAAAATTGAAAACGAATCGAGCGGGGTATCAAGAATAGGATTTCCCTTGTGTTTTTTTCTCCGAGATTCATATTTGATAGTAAACATTTTTTTTCTAGACCGGGAGCAAGTCCCTGTGATTTATGTAATAAATAATTGATATATATGAACATCTGCAAAATTGATACATCTGGCTTTTAAGAATGTGACATTGCTGAATGCATTCAGAATAACGATCAAAAACGACTCATGTATAATACCATTTTCTCATGACTACAGGTCTCAACAAATTAGTGTTTGACATACTGTTGATAGGACTGATTTCTGCGGTTTATAACCATTGTCACATGACTACAGGTATCAATCAATCGTTGTTAGACATCTTGTTGCTAGGACTGACTGATTGTTATAGGAATAAAAGTAATTTTGGAGGAGTTTATCGATTTGTAAACGCGGCGGACTCACTCACAAACTAAAAAATGTCTTCATATTTTTAGATCTAACAGAAACAATTTTCAAGCTTTATGACAAAGACAACGATGGCATGCTTTCGGAAGAAGAAGCACTTCATTTTTGGAGAGCGCTCGGTGGAAATCCTGAGAAAAAAGATGTAGAAAACATGTTTAAATTAACCGTGGGAGACGCAAAAGAAATGAAATGTAGTGAATTTAGTGATTATTTGAATACACATGTAAAGATCGACAAGAATAAAGAACAAGATGAACTGAGAGAAGCTTTCCGTGTTTTTGACGCAGACGGAAGTGGTTATATTGAAAAAGAGGAGCTGAGAAAGATAATGGTAAAATGTGGCGACGAACCACTGAGTGAAGAGGAGCTGAATGACTTGATGGATAAACTTGATGCAAACGATGACAATAAAATAAATTATCAAGGTAAAATGTCAATTGTTGGATTATTGTAATACGCTTTAGATTTTAGACCAATTTTAGCCATAATGTTTTACCATTAAACAGACTAATGTAATACCTTTCCCCCAAGAAGTTTTCTTTCTTGAACAACGTCTCTACAGAGTATTACATGTACAGGCACGATCTTTTATCTGTTTATTACGCGGAGAGCCGATATATAATCGTAGAGTCACAAAATCTTGGAAATTGCTTTTACATTCACGTAAGTCTTCAAAAACCTAAGAGTTAGTATTAGAATGGTTTAAACATGACAAGTGAATATATTTATGATGCATGTTGATGAATATAGCCACCCAAAATATGAAACAACTAGATTTGGTGAAATATCTTCACTATCCACGACTGTAACAGAACAATGAATAAAAAATCATGGACAAAAACTATTAAAACAATGTCAAATGGCCAGTGACAGACATTTTGTCATTGCCAACCTGAAACCAAAACATATTGAGAAACCATCAACAACCACAGTAAAATAGTATAAAAAGGCGGAGATTTTCATCACATAAAATTAAGGCTTCAAGATGATGAACAACAAAAAAAAAGCGTTGTTCCATTGCTTAATTTTACCATGTATTTGCATTTTTGCCATATCGCTTCATTGTTAATTTATACAAGAAACGAAAAATGTATTGCAAATACTGTGAGCCAGGAAGCTGAAGTTGCTAAATATTCTTCACAGTATCTAGACTGTATGTTCAAACGTTATTTTAGATCTCATAAAACAGCAGTGAAATGAACAGTCAACTTGGAATTTTCATAGTTGAATTTTATGAGGAACAGAGTAGTCGTGAATAGTCGTATAGTTCAAACATTGTTACTACATTAATAATACGCATCCGTAATGGTTAGGTGCTCACTAAAACAAATTACATTTATGCAAAAAATGACATTTTTAAAGTTGTTTGAAAGGAAAACGTTGCAACATGAGCGGTATGCAAACGGATTGCAAGCGCCAGTGGAATCAGGAAAAAATGAAACAATAATAATTATAATAATAATAATAATAAAATACTCCCGCTTCCGAATTGCTATTTCATTTTGCATTTTAAACAATTTATCCTGGGCTTGTAACTTCAGGTATTGTATTCCTTCAAATGATTACACACCATTTCGAATTTGTCGTAAAGGTATCAAGTAAATATCGTTGTTTACGTTTTTGTATGTTTTTTTTATTCTGTTTAGTTCCCTGGCAGATTGTAACATGTATTATTGTATAGCAACATAATATTTCCCTAAGAAAGCAACCAAAAGTAAGCGTGCAATAAATTTCCATATTGCACTAGTGCAAATATGACTTAAATTCCATGACGTCATTGACAACAAAACTCCCTTATTAGCAAATATTTAAGCTTTGCTATACAATAAAAGGGTTATTGCATGAATATTGAGGTATATTATCCCTCGTAGAATATATATTGCACTCGCAAGCTCGTGCAATATAAAATTCTACTCGGGACAATATTCCCCAATATTCATGCAATAACCCTATAATATTCAACAATAAGATTGTAGATGTTTCCCGTTATCCCTTTTATTTGCTCACCTGGCCAAAGGCCAAGTGAGCTTTTGCCATCACTCGGCGTCCGTCGTCCGTCCGTCCGTTAACTTTTATTCAAAGATCTTCTCCTCTGAAACTACTACGCCAATACTAACCAAACTTGGCTTGAATCATCACCAGGGTATGCTCTTTCAAGTTTGTGATTTTCATGACCGTAGACCAAACAACATGGCTGCTGTTACTAAAACTAGAACATAGGGGTAAATTGCCGTTTTTTGCAAATTACTCGAAAACCATTACAGATATCAAAATTCTGACGAGAGGTAAAAATAATCAGCATGATGAGATCTACCTGCCATGCAATTTCGAAGAATATCCGTTTACCCGTCTTGGAGTAATTGCCCCTTTTCCATAAAAATTTCAGTTTTTCGTTACTTTTAGTCTTATATATTGAAAATGGTAGAAGATAGAAGTAAAGTTTATCTTAAATGGTCAGCATAGTAAGATCTACATGTCCTGCAATTTTTAAGAAAATCTGACAACCCACATAGGAGTTACTGACGCTTTTTCTTTGAATTTTCAATTTTTTTTCACGTTTTACTTTCATTTCAAAAACTGTTTGAGATAAAGGTTAAATGTGAATTGCAAAAGTGTTGAGGTTTTCCAGAACTACAATTTCTACATATGTCCAGCAGGTTCGCATCTCATCCAAGATGGCCGCCAGCAGGGAAGATAGTTTAACATAGGATCCTATGGGAAATGCATTCAAAGATCTTCTCTTTTGAAACTACTCAGCCAATGGGGACCAAATTTTGTCACAGTAGTCTTTGGATGGTCCCCTTTACAGTTTGTGATTTTTACGTTCGTACCTCATCCAAGATTGCTGCCAGCGTGGAGCAGTTTAACATAGGGACCCTATGGGAAATGTATTCAAATTTATTTTTCTCTGAAACTGCCAGGTCAAACTGAACTAAACTTGGTCACAATAGCCCTTGGGTGGTCCCCTTTAAAGTTTGTGATTTTTACGTTCGTACCTCATTCAAGATGGCTGCCAGCGTGGAGCACAGTTTAACAGTTTAACATAGGGACCCTATGGGAAATGCATTCAAATGTCTTCTCCTCTGAACCCTCTGAGCCAATTGGAACCAAATTTGGTTACAATAGTCTTTCGATGTTTCCCTTCAAAGTTTGTGATTTTTATGTTCATACCTCATTCAAGATGGCCGCCAGCAGGGAACATAGTTTAACATAGGGACTCTATGGGAAATGCATTCAAATGTCTTTTCCTGTGAACCTACCGAGCCAATTGGAACCAAGCTTGGTTAGAATTGTCTTTGGGTGATCCCTTCCAAAGTTAGTGATTTTTAGTTTGTACTTCATCCAAGAATGAAAATGTAACATCTGGTGAACTGATTTATAGTATGAATGGGTGGTCTGTTGGTGAAAATGAATAAAACCAGTCACCAGGTGAGCGATACAGGCTCATGTGAGCCTCTAGTTTCATCAATCAACACACATGCTTCAGTGTGATATTTATAGATTAGATAAAACTTTATTCGGTGTCCAATGGTATACAGAAGCAAAAGAGACCCCCAGTCACAATACAAATGTAAAAGAAGAGGTTTCAACAGTCGTGAAGTATATTAGTTCTGAATAAGTGATGGCTAAACATTACTTTTAAAACAGTTGATCTCCGATCGCTTATTATACAAGGTGCAATTGGCACATATTTTTATATATGAATTTCTAAGTATTATTTATACCACGTTTCTTACGAATTAATATATACTTTTATAAAAGAAACGTTACACCTATATGTAATTAAAAATTTGATACAGTATAAACTTGCATTGAAATCGGTTTTAGCCATTTTCATCGAACTTTGAGCAAACACGGTTGGTTTGTAAAATGTTCGTCCGATCAATAACATCATTTTGGGAATTACAGTTTTGTCTTTTTCAAAAACTTTTGATGCTACAGCCGCAATATGGGAAACGATGAATTTTAATGTGATTTCTTTATTTGTTATCAGCATGATAATAACAAATTTACTCAAAAGTTGATTTTAGGATGTTGGTAAATCGATTTATTTTCACGTCAAAGATGTGTAACGTTTCTTTTGTCCAAGAGAATATTTAAACAAACTCCATTTATTCGGGATAAAATATCCTTTGTCGTAGTAGAATGTACAATAAAGAAAAAAATAATGCCATAATAAATCCTTTCATATTTTTTGTAGAACTTATCTCTTACATGTTTGCAAATGATAACGACTTCGCTGACGACGACGAAGATGGAGAATTTCAATCAGAAGGAGAAAACGAAGAAGGATATTAGCGATCATTTTTACGAATGGATACTGTTGTTGTGTTTGTTATGGAAACAGCAATCCATATTTTAATTATGCTTGGAACAAATTATGTTCCCAAAACATTGCAAACTATAATATGTCTATATGTCGACTGTTGTTGAAAATTCGCGATATCGAACCTCCTTTCAAAACATGATAACAGCAATTTTCAGATTGCCTTATTTACCACTTTGATTTTCGCGAAATGGGGATCACCATATTTAAAGATCAGAAAATCTGATCACATCATCGATGTGCAAATGCACTGAGATAATGAAAGGGAATGCGAGATGTTTGCTCTAATCTAAACATTTGTGCTGGCAATAATAAAAATTACTAAGTGAGACCGGTCCGTTCAGTGATAGCTGGTTATTCTATGGAAGCTAAGCGTTGATTAAAGGAAATTCAGACCTCTAGTTAACCAGAATTTAAACTTGAAACCATCCATCTTTCATTAATTTACTCATTATTGAAAGTTTTTAATATATGTTTGTTTTGATAAACATAATATTGGCTTCAACAACTTTAAAAGCAATCAGACAAATAAATGATTTTTTCAATCACTTGTCTTGTGTTCACACAGTGTTTATGTGATGAATATTGCAATATTCATAGAATAAACACTGTGTGAAAAAAGAACGAAAACGGAAAAAAACACATGACAAGTCATTGGATAAAAAATCATTGTCAGATTGTTTTAATGCTTTTGAAGCTAATCGAAACCAACAAATTGAAAACTTTCACTATAATCTTCAAGAGTAATTAACTTGCTAGTAAGGTAATGCTTATTAGTATTTTCACCAAAGGTTTTACATGTTTTGTTTCTAAAATGAAACCATTTTAATAAATGATATTATTCTAGACATTTATGTATAACAAGGCAGTACACGCATTTAAAAGTTGATATTTTGAGACCTATCCGGCTCTTTATCAAAACACAATAAAAAAGTAAAAATACAGTGAAACAAAACCTATTTACAAAGACTATACTATGAAATATTAAAGTATCGACAGCTACATCATGGCCGCTGTTAACTATAAATGTAACATTAGAAGGCAAATTTTTTTTTTGTCAGTGTCTGTACATCGAATCTTACCAAATTCTTACTCTAATTAGTTAGACTTTAACAGCTATAGAGCAAAATATGATAGAATAACAAAAAAATCTATATATAAAAAAATCAATAAATAAATAAAAATAAAAAAATGGATAGGGGCAGGAAATTTAGGCTTTCGTTCTCTAAGCTTTTATGACATGCTAGATTTAAGTCTTTGCATCCAAAATCGTTCTTTTGCCTGTCTTTGGGTCTCGTTCCAAGATCTATTTTGATTATCTGAAGGTCGTTTATATCGTTCAAAGAT
>MJUU01058136.1:3643-27308 GCA_002080025.1 Modiolus philippinarum
AAAGATGTGGATTAGACACATGTGGCATGTGACGCAAACTCCTCCTACATTTTTGGATTTAGGGATCAAATCTTTATGCAGAATTGTTGCATATAGTCTATAGATTTGCAATAAGCTTTCGGAATTTTGGTTCCGGTTCCAACTTTGGTAAATTTCCTGAAAATGTCAAAGACACATATTTTATTTTTATTTTGGCATATTATCTTATATTCTGACAATTAAGTGTTTGGTAAAAAACAAAATTCTGAAAACTTAGGATTCTGAAAGGCGGTTCCAATTATTGGTAAATTTCCTGAAAGTCTTAAAGACCACTTATTTTTTGGAATTCTACCTAGCAACCATACTTAAAATGTTTGTGTAGTTTAGGACGAACATTTTCATCAATTGGATTTCAAAAGTATTTGATTCCAATTTTGGTAAATTTCCTGAAAGTCTCAAAGACCACTTAATTTTGGAATTCTACCTAGCAACCACATTTAAAATGTTTGTGTAGTTTAGGATGAACATTTTCATCAATTGGATTTCAAAATATTTGATTCCAATTTTGATAAATTTCCTGAAAGTCTCAGAGACCACTTATTTTTTGGAATTCTACCTAGCAACCATACTTCAAATGTTTGTGTAGTTTAGTACGAAATTTCACAAATTCGATTTCAAAAATATTTGATTCCAATTTTGGTAAATTTCCTGAAAGTCTCAAAGACCACTTATTTTTTGGAATTCTACGTAGCAACCATACTTAAATTGTTTATTTAGTTTAGGAAAAACTGAAGAGACATAAGTTGTCGAAATGCGCATATGCAGAAAGTAAATTCACAGCCACTTCGGTATTTAGTTATTTCAGCAACTGGATTTCAAAAATATTGATTCCAATCTTGGTAAATTTCCTGAAAGTCTCAAAGACCACTTATTTTTTGGAATTCTACTAAGAAACCTTATATCCTAGAATTCTTTTAGTAACAATAATGACTATCAACAGGTAGATTTAAAAAATAAGGAGAAAAATTATGCCAAGGGTGTATAACAACTGTTTTCTGTGTCAAACAGGGAGTGCGGGGATAGCTGTCGTTTCCGACAACATCTAGTTTTATTTTGTTTGTGTGTGTGTGTTTTTTTTTTTTTTCTTTTTGTCAAAGTTGATTAAAAACTGTTTGTATTCCATCCTTTGGTAGTTGTTCACTTTTTATCACTGCTCAAAAGCATAACTTGCTAAACGATCATCTGTGTCTAGATGTTTCTAACATTACCCGGAAACCAATTCCAATTTCTGTAAAACCATTTAAGTCTTCAAAAGTAAAAGTAGAATATGACTCATCTCTTTCAGTTAGTTATTCTGTTGTATGATTTTTGTAGACGTCTTTTGCCTTGGATTATAATACTTGATGTCGTACAAGTTTGATATCGTTGGTTATGTTCTTGAACCTCCATGTTTATACTAAATTTGTGCAGCACATTGACCAATATTTCTGGAGGTAGACACAGATGGTAAAACTGCTTTATTTGAAGTTTCCATATCTGTGAATTTTTTTCGTCAGCTTTGTGGCACATGATTTCAGTAAGTTCTACTTTTTTGAAGAAATAATTGCTAAGATATAAAACTATTGAAGTAGTTGTTTTCTACAAAGGTGAAGCCCTGACTGGGGGCAGTTGTCTGAAGTCACCAACATCTTAAATAGAAACATTTCCATGAAGCTTTATGGCTATTTAATATGCAATGAATGAAAGAAACGATTTTTAATCTCATCAATGAGTCAATTCGTAAGCTCTCAAATAACAAAATATCGAAGTAACTGTTAATTTAGTTTCTGCATATGCGCATTTCGACAACTTATGCCTCTTCAGTGAAGATCAGATCAAAACATTTGGAAATCCATCTATCGAAATTTGACAACACTGATAGAGAACAAATTACCAACAGGATCTAAACAGAAAGCCAAAATCGGCTAAGGACCGAGCTAAGCGAGAGGGAGATACTCCTTTGTTTATCAAAGAAACTCTCGCTTAAATGTTGAATGTTCAAGGCAGCTCTTCCTGTTGGTGCTGTAAAAAGCACAGTAAAGTAAGTGAGAACCTAAATGTCGGTCTAAAAACAATCCAGGTACAACAGCAACATCGGAAATAACAAGAAACAAGGACACCACATGAGAACGGGACAAGACACACACACGAATGAACAACACAGACCCAATAAAAACCATGGTTGAGATCAGGTGCATCTGTAGAGTAAGCATCTTCTGCTTCTTACAAGACACCCGCAGTATTGATCATGTCAAATCCGGTAGAGGTAAACCAACTTAAATAGCTTTAAAGGGACAGATCTGTTTTCATCTAGGAAACAGATATCCCATGGCGATCCACAAGAAGTAAAACTTCTGTAGTGATGACTTCAAGTTATGGGTTGCACACCCTTTCTTAAGTACCTTGTTTGTAAGCAACTGAGCTCTATCAAGGTAGTCACTGAATAGATCATAGGCCCTTGAGTAGCGAATGAGTTGGGAGACTTGACTATTGGTAAAGTGAACTCATGCGTTTGTCTTCCAACCTAGTTTGTAGTGTACCATGCAATGGGTGAAGTAGTTGCTTTTGAAAATAATCCTTTACCTTTATGATTAATACATCGAACTACATGCGTCTTACAAGCGCTTGCTCCTTCTGCCAGAAACAAATAGAGAGGCTCAGGATTTCTGTTGAGACTCACATCTACATACAGCATTAAAGAATCTCATAGTACAGTTGTTGTTGGGATTCGTTTAATTGTCTCATGATTTTTAAATTTCGTGGGAGACACTAACACCATTCAACATTTAAAAACAGAAACACGTCTTATCGGAGACAACCAACCTATTTAATTATAAATGAAGGAGAGCTGATAAATGAACTCTTGAATTACAATTTTTAATTTTCAGTTTTTCAGCGGCGGATTTAGTGGGGGCCGGGTGGGCCCGCCCCCCCCCTTTAGGTCGGAAAATATTTAAAATTTCTAGGGGTTTTTAAAAAAATTGGGTTCCGGGCCCCCTTTTGAAAAAAATATTGGTGAGAAATAGAAAATAGAAAGAAATAACTCGCAATTGGGAGAAAATAAACAAGGAAGAATTATTGGTAAATGGTGATGTAAATGAAATGTGGCACAGACTTGCAGATATACCAAAGAGCAAGTCAGTTTCGAAATTTTTAACACGACCTGGATAAATGATGAAAGTAAGGCTGCGTTAGACAAAAGAGAAAACAAGTCCACAAAACAAATGATTGATGAAGAGGCTAGAAATAAAGAAAATTTCACACTCTGGAAACTGCTTCTTTTTGAATATGAAAATGAAGGATCACAAGGATGATATCAAGTCATTCTTGAAATATTTACAAACCAAGACACAAACAAAAGAGTCTTTCTCATGTTTTATGGACGAAGATAGAAACAAAGACAGATGAAACTTTCAAATCTGAACTGATAAGGAGATTTTTTAAAAGTGTTTCCACTATAGAAATCGACAAAGGAGAAGGCCAAGTATATTGTAACCAAGGAACCGATGAAAAAATAACGACAGCTGAATTCTGTCATGAAATTTATAACGTCTTTAGCAATTAAAAGGAAACAAACCTCCAGGTCCAGATCAAATACATCCAATATTTTTATTCACAACAGTAACAGAAAAATCGAAACCATATACCCGGTATAAGATTTTCAAAGAGTCGACTACCAGAGTATTTGAAAGAAGCAAATGTACTGCAGTGTCGGATCCAGACTTTCTGCTAAAAGGGGTGTGGGGGGCAATAATTTTTCCATAAGAGGGGGCTCAGAACCCATTAAAAAAATCCTAGGAATTTTAAATATTATCCAACCTAAGGGGTCCCGGGCCCTCCCCCTGGATCCGCAACTGTACAGTCAGTTCATAAAAAGGGTTCAAAAACTTAACTGAAATACACCGTCAACTGTAAATAAACATTAGAGATATTATTATAAATTATATAGAGAGTAATAATTTACACCACATAAAGATAGATATACTAGTAGGTAAGGGAAATTGTGTTACCTAGACAGAACAACCACCTTAGAATATACGAGACAGTGACTAGTAGAATCCAAAAGGAAGTGTTTTGGACATAAATCCTGTAGTAAAGTAAAATCCGGTAGAGGAAACAGCAACCACAAGCTTTTTAAGGGAAAGATCTGGGAAATAAATATCCCAACACGGTCCACTAGATCGTGATGTCGACTGTAAAACTTCTGCAGTGTAGGCTTCAAGTTATGCCGGGTAACAAACCTTTGTTTGTGAGCAACAAAGGAAGTCGTTGTAACTACCGCATGACCTTGAGTAGCAAATGAGTTTGGGGGCGTAAACTCCATATTCCGGCGCTGTTGGAATTTGGCTACAAAGAAAACGGCAGTTACCTATCATCGCGTTCGTCATATACAGCTTAGTTTTCAGTCTGCCTCTGTTGTCAATTTTAAGATGAAGGTCAAGGAATGATGCCGATGATTAAGTGTCTTAAGTATCCTTAATTTCTTTTGGGCACTTTTGGATATATAAAGCGAGTTTTGTGACAAAATATCATCTATAGAACAGAAGCTAAAATAAAAGGATTGGGTCAGTTTTTTGATTTTGAAGAGGCCCTTCAATGAATTCAGTCTCATGAAAACAGAACGGCTAAAAGAGGTGCACAACTTATGCGCACTAGAAAAACAAGTCCTCCAAACTAGACAAATGTACTGTCGATCAGAAACTCACTTGAATCAATTTTTCTTCTGTAATTTTTTTTCCGATTCGGAGTCTTATTTCCGAAGAAGTAGGGTTGTTCTCTACCTGTAACAATATACTTATATCTCCGTTCAATGTTCTGACGGGAAGAGTGACATCTATGAATTAAATCCTTCAGAAGAGATTTCAGTTGTTCATGACCAGCAACGCATATTGCACGAAGATTTTAATGAATTATCAAATTGGTCAGATGCCTTTTTTTTTAAATCAACTGGGTTTTGATGCCAGTAGAATATATTTCTGGTTGGGTTTTCCAGTAGGGTCCAATTTAAAATTATGTTCCCCGCTGACCGATAAACCGCGTTTTCTGTATGAGACCAACCAAGGACTATTTGGGCCCAATGTTGGTCTATATTGTCCTAGTTCTTAGATAAGAGAGGATCAGGGAATAAAAGTTCAATCCGGACAGACGGACAACGAACACGATGTGAGCCTAGTAGCTACATTGCTTATTCTAACTTAAAGCCTAAAAACCTAATCGAGCCTTCTCCTACTTCTTTCTCTATATGCCACACCAACCTGAAGAAACAGTTGCAATTCACAGGAACATTAGTGGTCAAATTTTTTATGAAAAAAATGTTTTTACGACTTGTATTCATCCTGAGTGATACTGTATATCCCCGGATGGACAGTAGTACAAAATCAGAATCAGAATCAGAATAGGTGATTTACCAAATTAGGGTCCCACGAGAGTATGGGTACGAGCAAACTATAATTTGAGGTGGTGGTGCTGTGGTGGTGCCGGAAATGACGTCACCGGAAGTGACGTAGACCAGAAATGACGTGATGGGAGTCATGTGACCGGAAGCGGAAGTCACGTGACGAGAACACGAAGTGTTTGGGTTGCGCGGAAGTAGCCCTATTTGAGGCCCTATACGGCCATGTTGACCGGAAATGACGTGTTGGAACAACACGTGACCTGGCATTGTGCCACACGTGACACTACTTATTACTACTACTATGGTTAGGGTTAGTGCTAGGGCAAGGGTTAGGGTTAAATTATGGCAAGGTTAGGGTTAGGGTTAGATTATAGACAGCTAGGATTAGGGTTATATCAAAGTTAGGGTTAGAGTTAGAGTAAGGTTATAGATAGGGTTAGGCTTATATCATAGTTAGGGCTAGGGTTAGGGTTAGATTATAGATAGGGTTAGACTTAAATTATGGAAAGGTTTTAGCTAAATTATAAATAGTGTTGGTATTGTTAGGGTTAAATATNAGCATGATTGTTTTTTTTTTTTTCATAAATAGGGGGTCCATAAGCCAGATCCTCCCCTCTTGTTCTACCAATGCCATCTTCCTATTGTCCCTGATAAATACTGACAAACAAAGGGAAGGCCTACAGTATACAACAGTTTTTCAACGAGTGAATTCAGCTTCGCTTCCACATAGGTTATACCTATCCTCATATTAAATAGTGTTGGTATTGTTAGGGTTAAATATGATAATCGCTCTTACCACTACCACCACCACCATCACCCAGTCATAGCCTACCACCACCACCACCACCGAAAAGTGAAATGAGCACGCGAGCACTGTCAAAACGAGCAACTCTTGAGTCATGTGAACAACTCGTGAGTCGTGTGAACAACTCGTGAGTCATGTGAGCAGTCGTGAGTAGCATCACAAAACAAGAAAATCCATAACTGAAGAAGCTCACCAATACAATTGTCGCCCTTACATCCATTAGAAAAGCCCAACTACCACGATACCCGCTACCACCACCACCACCACAATAGCCTATCATCCCACCACCACCACCACCACCGAATACTGAAATGAGCACGCGAGCACAGCTAAAAAAGGTACTCGTGAGTCGTATTTAATACTGGTAAACATAAATATAAACTTGTACAAACATAAATAAATCACGAGTTATCTCGCCTAAGCCTCGGGCGAAATCAAAAAACTTTAAAAAATGGCGGGAAAATAACTAGCAAAAGTTATGTCCCATGACGAACGCGGACGTGATAGAAGACACCTAAGAAATACAATGATAACGACAACTTCCGAAAACATACGAAAGACCATGCCCGAGTCGTTCCGACTAGTGAAAATATCCGACTTCCGGTTTACATATGGGGCTATGCCCACTTCCGGTGGCGCATGCCTTATTGACTAAGGTCAAACATGACCCCTGTGGGGTCTTGCCCTCTTTCAATACGTCATTTCCGGTTGATATGGCTACTTACAGTAGATACACACCCACTTCCGGTTGCGCATGCGCGCTCCAATACCTCCCCATTGCACCCCTGTGGAGTCATGTGTTGTTCCAACACGTCAATTCCGGTCAACATGGCCGTATATGGCCTCAAATAGGGCTACTTCCGCGCAACCCAAACACTTCTACATCCGGCCACGTGACTTCCGCTTCCGGTCACGTGACTTCCGGTGACCTCACTTCCGGTCTACGTCACTTCTGGCACCACCTCAAATTTGAGTTTGCTCGTACCCATATACTACTGAGCCTGTTGAAACTACTAAGCCCGTTGGAACCGCTTGGTCATGAAAGTCGAGTGGTCTCGTACAAAAACACTGTCCAAGAATGTCGCCAGCGAGGAATATACACTGTAGCTTCATATTGTACCCTATGGGGAAAACATACAATATCTTTTTCCTCTGAAACTACTGTGCCAAATTTTAACAGGAACTTGAAACTTAGCCACAATAGTCCTTGGTTTGTTCGCTACAAAAAGCTGCTTTTCAGCTTCGCATCTCGTCCAACGGATGGCCGACAGTGAGGATAATAGTTTAACATTAGTTTAATCCCTATAACTCATAGTTTTCCAGTCGTTCCGTCCCCAAGTAGTTCCATCCCCAGTCTTTCCGTCCCCAGTAGTTCCGGACCCATATTTAATTGGTGATGAACACCAACAAGTTTTAATGACTCTGCTTGTACATGCAAAATGCATTTATTAATTAAACTAATCATTTGTTTAATTAATTACACTTATTGGCTCATACTAGTTTATCAAGAAGCCGGATGATTTCTTAAACAGGGGTGATCAGTAGGGATTATAAATATTAAGAAAAATAATAATTATTGACTTATTAATGAGTTAATTAAAACTTTAATTACTTTTATGTTTCTCTTGATTGCTAAATCACAATTATCAGTTCAATGACGAACGGCTTAGAAAAATATCTTACATGTTTTGTAAAACATTTTGAAAAAAGGGGAAAAAACAATGAAGCAAAACAATTGTTATTCAATTTGTAAGAATTAGATAAAGCTGAAAAGGAACAAATAACCAATAGGATCTAAATGAAAAGCCAAATCAGAGACATATAGATACATACATATACATGTATCTACATGTCTCTGGTCAAATATATGAAAGGCAGTGGCTGCGCGTCCACGCCGAGTGGATGTGTAGCCCACAGGCTGCGCGTCCACGCTTCCGGTTCTTGTATTAAACCGGAGAATTTTCCGGACCTTCCGGCAAATTTTGTCATTGCAATCTACCTTGAAGTCGAAAGTTTTCAAATGAAAATTAAGTTTTTCGGGTCAACTGGAATTTTACATGACAAGAAATCAAACCTAATATCTGGAAAAGATTCTATATTGCAGAAATTACTTTTATTCTCCGTATAATTACTAACTATATTGAACTTTAAAATAACCAATGCTAGAAATTATTGGACGTTTGTTGCAGTAATACAAATTAGAAAGTCCACTTCGTTATAAAGATGCTTCCAGTTAATAAAGGAAAAAAGATCCACTTTTCAGCAATGGTCCAATTTATAATAATTTACATGAGAAGAAGACAGACGAGTATGGTAAATATCTAATTCCAGAACTGTGATTTTTTGTGACTTGTGATAGACATTATTATTTTGAAAAACTAAGTGCATAGATCTAAAAAAAGGCGAACATCTTGCATTTGGCCTTTGAGTTCGACAAAAACATATTCCCACTATAGATTTTCACATTTTCTAACGTTTACATCTTCATTTGTGTATGTCCTTGTTCAGGTAAAGACATTCTCGACCATTTGACATCTTTTTCTTTTCAAACTTTTTTTTTACAAATCGCCATAATTGGCAAAATAGATAAAAAAATCAGCCTTTTATGTTGTTCAGCTAAGATACCTGTAGAACATCGCTTGCACGTGTCCGTTTTCATATTAATATTTTTCGTTTATTTTCTATTCATCTAGGCGTAGTGGATCATTTATTTTGATGAATAAGGGGACGACCATTCGGTTTTCAGAGGAGGGTGGGATGGGCTTGGGCGATTTTGTAAATAAATAATTTAATTTTTGTGCCAGTGAAAATAAATATTGTAATCCTACTTGTCATAACAATAGACAATTTAATTTTGATTTGAAGAATAAATTTTTTGTTGCAAATGCAAATAAATTATTTGATGTGACATTTGGGGAAAATAAATAATGTGTTCGAGATTTTCGTGATAAATAAATTTTCTAGGCAAAAACGCCCAAGCCCTCCCATGAAAATCAAATGATCGTCCCCTAACAACTTTTCATAAGGTGTAACCACATTAAATTGTTTTAGAACTCGCTTTGTCTCTATCTTAATATCATAATTTCGGATACTTCCATCCGAATATCCGGAAAGGATTCATTTTCTCTACCAAACCGGAAGCGTGTACGCGCAGCCTGTGGGCTACGCGTACACGCGGCTTGGACGCGCAGCCACTGCCTATATGAAAACATGTGGACTGCACGACGCCCAGGACACCCCTCATTTTCAGACGAAAATTATACGACCTCAAAGCAAATCCTTTTTTTTTTAAATTCCGACACGATATCTACGTAAACACTATGAATGTTACCATGACAATTATAAGTTGTCATGCTAATTAATAATGGGATAAAATATATTGGGGACGGATCAACTTTGGGGCCGGAACTACTTGGGGACTCAATGTTTGGGGACGAAACCCCGGGGACGGAACTACTTGCCGAGTTTGCCGAATTTCAGGACGCGGACGTCGTTGAAAACACACTATTCCTTCAGTTTATTGTCAAGCAAGGTACTTTGCAGCTAAGTTTTTATTTCATCTTAATTATTTTTCTATGCACGGACAGGGACATACAGACACTTAAAAACAACATATCTATTTTTTCTCTGACATTTCCTCTCTCTTTGTAACAATAATAGTGCTCCATTGTGTAGGAGAAAAATAATGTGTACTTACGAGAAAAACAACAAAAATCAGTGACGTAAGACACAGAAAATACTTTGTACTTTCATTTTGCCAAGGAAACATGATTAATCAGGAGGAAGCAACTCCAATAGTAATTACATTGGAAGCCATTTTGATGTTCATAAGATCAATATCATTTGCCAATGAAAATGTAGTCCCGCGAGATTATCTGGTTTACTATTTTGATCCGAATGGCTTTATTCTGGTTTCTGATCAATTGGTGAAAATATTCTTTTCACCGTTCATTTGACGTTGCAACTAGAGGAATACCGAAAGTAAAATCTTACGATGTTCATATACATTGTTTCATTCCCCTAGACTTAGATATCCCCTGGATTAATCTATCGTCTTTTTAGACGTTTGATAGAGTTCTGAAAAAATGTCACCATCAAGTTGAGCTGTAGCATTCTGATCCTGTTTTATTCCTGATTATTAGATCTTAATTCTATTTCTGGATAATGGTAAAGACAGTCAGTAGTGCCATGCATGGTGCATTTTAAGACAGACGTGATTTCTGTAAACTCACACTTAAGCAATATTCTTAAAAAACAAAACTTCACTAGTATTAAATAATTTTTCTTAGATGATTAGCATGACAAATACATGTAATATGTTGGTCTGGAGGACATATGCAGTTGAGGGTCGTACGGGGGTGGGGGTCATAGGCACTTGTTTCATAAAAAATCCAGAGGGAGGGACTATAGATCTTTTTTATGAAACAAGTGCCTATGGTGGGGGTATTGTTCATGGGTGTACGAGAAATAAAATGTCACAACACAAAGAAAGAAAAGTTAGAGATGAGCTTGCAAGATGCCCTTTTTTTTTGGTTTGCACAAAACACGTCAAATAATAACCTCCAGCACTGCAATATGTGAAATTGAAAACAGTAAACACGCTGCACGAAAATAACCCACAGGTACTTGTGGACAGGACCCTACATGTGCCTCGTATGTGGGGGTCTGCCCACTTGCAAATTTTTTGTGGAAAATGTTATATTTGTCTATTTTTGACATTTCCTGATTGGTTATATTGCCCATGTACTCTCAAACAGCGTTGTGAGTCCACAGGGGTTTACTGATACATATAAAGCTAGAAGGTAAGTCACTTCGCTTTGTTTACATTGAGTTACCACCCGGGAAAATCCAGTGAAAATGAAATACCGTGACATGTCCGGTAAAATCGGCACCGGTCTGGTACAAATTTCTATTTTAACGGTCCTTATGTCCGGTAATATTTTGGCTCATACATAAGGAAAATTCTGTGTCGGAGAAGTAAATCTTTGTGCATGACTTTTAAACAATGTTAAATAGTATAACTCCATGTATTCCTGGTTGTATTTTAATCTAAAATGTGAGATCTTTTGATCAATTGTTTGATTTTCAGTTTATTTATCGAGGGCACAATAGTGTAGTGGAAAGAAACTTGCACAAGATGTTAAGTTTCCATATATGGTAGTTCCATATATGGTATACATATTTATAAGCCTCTTTCAACTGGAGCACCTCCAACAGAGGGGATAATTGCAGATTTACCTCTGAAAATTAAGAGGTTTGTTAGTCAAAAAGAATACAGGTCATATGTACATGTATGGCAAGCGCGAACCACAAAAAATAGAAAAACCCAATTTAAGTTACTTAAGGTGGTACGGGGGTCTATTCTGTCAGATAGAATTTTCTCATTTTTTCATGATTTACCCTTTGTTATTAGAGCATACAAATAATAAAATAAAAATAAGGGGTCACCGGCCATTTAAGAATGAAATATGAAATGTAAAAATCTGCTATTTTGGTTGAAATAATAGGGAAAGTTGGCGAATTTTAACAAAAATCTAAATTTTTTTAGTTACATCAGATAGAATTTTTAAAAATTTTGTAAATTAATAGCTTATATACTGTCCTTACATGAAAAAAAAATTGGGGTCACCGAACAAATTTTTTGAATTAATCGCAAAAAACTCTTTTTTCCTATTATTTCCATGCAACTTATCTCCCCTTAATGGAACAGGGGTTAGCTGGAAGGTTCAATATTTTGCGTGGTTACTTAATAAAAGTGGCTTATTTTATCGAATTTAACTATTATAAGAGATTTAAAATGGTTTCGGCAATGTACCCATAGTGAATTTCATTTTAAGTCACATGTGCAAGAATGATGCGCAAATTTAAACTCCCGTACTACCTTAAACCTGGTTTTTCTCTACTTAAATTCAATTTAAGTTACTTAATTCGAATTAACGCTACTTAAGGAGATTAAGCACTTAAATAGAGATATTAGCTGTTAATGTGAGAAAAACGAATTAAGTAGAGAAAATGGCAATTAAATTATCATTAAGTATGTTAAGTGCCCCCGAACAACATAAATTGACTTTAATTCACATTAAGTTCTTAAAATTGAATTTAAGGTGGTACGGGGGTCTTAAATTCTGTCAGATAGAATTTTCTGATTTTTTTCATGATTTACCCTTTGCTATTACAGCATATAAAAATAAAATAAAAATAAGGGGTCACCGGCCATATAGCAATGAAATATGAAATGTAAAAATCTGCTATTTTGGTTGAAATAATAGGGAAAATTAGCGAATTCTAGCAAAATTTTAAACTATTTTAGTTAGATCAGATAGATTTTTTTTTAAATTTGGTAAATTAATAGCTAATATACTGTCCTTCAATTTCCATGAAAAAAAATTGGGGGTCACCGAACTTATTTTTGAATAAATCGCGAAAAACTCATTTTTTCCTATTATTTCTATACAAATTATCTCCCCTTAATTAAACTGGAGTTAGCTGAAAAGTTCAATATTCTACATGTTTACGCAATAAAAATGGCATATTTCATCAAACTTAACTATTACAAGACATTGGAAATGGTTTTGGCAACGTTCCCATAGTGAATTCCATTTTTTTGTCACATGCGCAAAAATGATGCGCAATTTTAAACTCCCGTACTACCTTAAGTAGAGAAAAACTAAGTTTTAGTAACTTAAATTGAGTTTTTCTTATTTTTTGTGGTTCGCGCGCGCATAACTCTACTTAAGTAGAATCTTCCACTAAATTAGAGTTAATATCCCCAAGTCCTGTTTAAGACAATCGTTTTGATTGGCCAACTGTTGTGTTGTGTGTCTACCATGTTGACCGTGTACCAAAATTCAATTTATATAAAATAAAATACAGTTTTAACAGTCGATGTTCAAAGTGTCTAAGTAAAAATTCATTATTTTGTTTTTTGTTTATCTTTGTTCTTTATCTGTTTTTTTTTTTTTTCAAAGCAATTCGTGGATGTCGAGATTTAATAATTACATTAATTTATATTCATAATAAGTAATATTTGAGAAAAAATAGTCTGCAATTGAATGTAAAACATTTAAATTATTTTTATTAATAAAAACCTTTAATTTAGCATATCCTTTTCTAAAGAGTTCCATTTGTTGCAAATTACATGAATTTCGGGGGGAAATTTGAAGAGTAGGATAGGATTTTTAGTCCCGAATTTAATTATTCTCACGGAAAAATAACAATTTTTTTTTTGCTATTTTACTATATCATATCCTTTCGACCGCGTTAGCTGTTATATCACACACCTGAACAGGTAAATTTGGTCGACAAGATCGAAATAGGGATAATTAATAAGAGTCATAAAAATGTCATTTTCAATTCACTCGTTCGAAATTGTTAATTAAGGTATTTTGATAGACCCTTTTGAACAAAATTCTGGAATGTTTACCATTTCACAGGGTATTATTTTTTTTCATAGATATTTATTGTGTATATCTATATAATTAGCGTTACACAAATGGCATTATTGACACTTTTTAAAACCACAAACAAGTTTTTCTGCAAGATCTTTAAAAAAGCAATCGACAGAAAAAATATGAAAATCTTAAAGATTATTAGGCATTTCATAGATCCAAATTCGGATGGAAAATAAAAAAAAAAATACAAAAGATAAAAAATCTTTTACACTCATTCCTAAATCTAAAACAAACCTTTCAACCAATCAAAATGGTTGTTTCAAACAATACTACGGCTATTAACTCTAATTTAGTGGAAAACTCTACTTAAGTAGAGTTAATGGAAAACTCTACTTAAGTAGAGTTAATGCACGCGCGAACCACAAAAAATAGAAAAACTCAATTTAAGTTACTAAAACAAAGTTTTTCTCTACTTAAATTCAATTCAATAAAAAAAGGCTTATTAAGTAGCATTAATTTGAATTAAACAACTAACTAACATTAAGTTCTGTTAATACATTTTCGGTGTTTTAACTAGCGTTAACCATATATGTTAACAGCGCGGGAACAACAAAAAATACTTAAACTCATTTTAAGTAGCGTTAATTCGAATTTAGTAACTTAAATTGAATTTAAGTTGAGAAAAACTAAGTTTTAGTAACTTAAATTGAGTTTATCTATTTTTTGTGGTTTGCGCTTTCCATACATATGCCAAAAATATTTTTCTTAGATAGGAAGCATTTCTTATAGTTAATTAAAGTTATACATTGTTTCATCTCCCAAATGAAAAAAACATGAAGCTTTAGGGAAAGAATTTTCATTTTTTTTTTGTACATAACCACATGATACATTGTATTAAACTTGGATGATTTTTTGATGCATCTTGCTACATCTTGGACTTTTTTTAAAGCCTTTTATTCTTGGACAAAGAGTCATAGTACAGAAAGGTACAGTCATATCAAAAAGGCCAGAAGCATTGCAGGACATTCCATCATGCAAATAAGAAAAGGCTGTCAGACTGAACATAAATATACAGAACCTACTGTATCAGAACATGTTGCAGATGTCAACTATTTACCTGACATTCTTCCTGTTGGCTGAAAAATTTTGCCAGACAGACTGAAGTTTTGTCTGATATATCCTTCAGTCAGGCAGTTTTTGATGTGTCTAATGGTAAAATTTTTGTAACATCATTATGACCTTCAATACAAATGTACTATCAAAAGAAGAAACAAGGGATTAAAGTGCACAATTTACCAGACAACACTTTTTTTGGTTCAGCCTAGAAAATGCATACTTTACTTGTCTGAAGGGAAAAAGTGTCATCCCATGTTAATTTCACTTCTTTTCTAGTTATTTTACTTCCATTGACATAAAACCAGAACACAGAAGTTTTGGTCTGGTAAAAGTTGATTCGGTCTGGTAAATTTTTCGGATTCACCAGACCGAATGTCCTGTAAAAATTTTCAACTTTCGTATTCACTGAAAATCCCCCTCAAATATCAAAAACAATGTAAACAAAGCGAAGTGACTTACCTTCTCGCTTTATATGTATCAAACATGTCAAATAAGTATTTCGTAGTAAACCCGTGTGGACTGATGACGCTGTTTGAGAGTACATGGGCCATATATCCCATCAGGAAATGTCAGTAAATAGACAAATATAACATTTTCCACAAAAAATTTGCATAGTGGGCGGACCCCCACATACGAGGCACATGTAGGGTCCTGTAAATTTTAGTTGAAAATGTTTAAGAAATGAATTGGTGGTTTCACACCTTATAAACTTTATAAGTTATCTTATATATTTTAAGATATATCTTATAAAAAATATTTTTTTTTGATAATTAAAACTATGAGGTTGAAAATATGCATTTTGTTTGGGAACTTCTTTTCGTTATTTTAGCGAACCACGAAAGCCAAAAAAAATTGGAACCCTATCAACAATAATACTTTCACAGTATGTTCAAAATCTTTTAAGTATTGAGTCTTTTGTTAATTGAAATAGTTCACACACTGACAGTTGTCACATGATAGGTCATGGAACTTCAAAATTATCAAAAGTTTGTTTATATTGTTAATTATTATAGAGAGGACGGTGAAAGATTGAAATTTTTCAGTGAAATAAAAGTGATAATTAACTGTGAAATTTTTTTCCATAATTTCACTTTAGGAAGTGACGTCACAGTAGATGTCGTCAGCGTTGTTGTTAAGTAAATGTCTCAGCGGATTAACATGGAAAACGTAGTTCATGAAAAAAATCTTAAATTAAACCATTAAATATATGAGAACTGGTCTATATAATAAAAACAATAACTAATCCTAGATTCTGATTATGGAAAATATTCAACTCATGATCGAAAAAACACTGTAATTCACTCATGCCTTGCGCCCATTCGTGAATTACTGCGTTGTTCGACCATTCGTTGAATACTTTGCGATAATCAGAATCTCGGATTAGTTAGACATGTGCTTCATTGAGTGTTGTTTGAGAGGTATGCAGACACAAGGACATTCATTCTTAACTCTATACAAACAAGAGCTTATATATGTATCTACATAATCCAATTCTAAACTCTGTATCTGCAAAAACATGTTGGATAGAAAAATTGCACACACCTTTGAAATTTATGGTGAATTTCCTGGAGCATTACATTACATTTGCAATTATTCAATGAAAAAACTAATATATTCCTCTAGTAACACCTGTAATGACTCCTTCAAATCCCTGTCTGTTGTCTGTCAATTAAACAATCAATGTCCCATAGAATATTGTTATATACCAATTCATATCACCTAAATGGATTTACATTGATACATCCGTGGTGACAAATTATTGAACACTAGTTTTCAATTGGACTTTAATTTGTTTAATTAACAGACAATGATATTCATTGTAGAAAAATGTAGAAAATCTTGTGTTATGCCTCAAGAAATCCACCATTAATGTTTTGGCGACAGAATGAAACCATCGTATAGAAATGTTTTAGACAATAATTTCACTTTCTTGGAAAAGTCACCAGTTTGTTCTAGTTAATCCCATAAAATATTCATGTGCGATGATTCTTTATATGTTTTTAATTTGTAGATGTGTGTTCAGTTCCATGATATGACAATATACTGGTAGTTTTATTCAGAAATTCAATTCCACATAAACACATACTGATTAATCTTGAAACATGAATGATGAAGACAGAAGAAAACTACAAACCACTCGATCATTTCTCGTAAAAAACATAGAAAATATAGAAGACATTACTGAAGAGTTATATACCCGTGAAGTGTTTACAGAGGGAATGAAAGCTGATGTAGAGGTAATATAATGTAATAAGTTGTTTGTAAATACATTAGTGTTTGTTGTCTTTATGCTCCACCCTAAGGCGATGGGGACATTAAGTTTTATCTTTGTGCATCCAAACCTACTTCTGAAAATTTTTATCGAAGATTTCTCAGTTTGATTTGATCTGAAGCTTTTGTATGACGAGTTGTACAGTTTCCCCTTTTCAAGTCTGTCACTCATCTACTTCCTTATTTAATTGCCATCCTTGTCATGCTTGTCACATGGACATATTTTATTTTTTTTATTTTCAGCACATATACACTCTTTATTTCAACTATATTTATCATAGTAGATTTCAGCTGTTATTAGCTATTTTCATGCTTTAAATTATAGCTATATTGTGTAAGAAAAATTTCAGCTATATAATGATCATGTGATTATAAGACTTGATTTCAACTATGTTTCAACTGTATTCAGTACACTTGATTTTAGCCTTTTTCTACCCACTAATTTCAGCTTTATTTCATGATTTATTCTCAATAGGTTCCAGAGACCAAAGAGAAAAAGATCAGGAAATTTTTAGACATTCTTCCTAGACGTGGACCAAATGCATTTGGTATCTTTCTTGATGTATTAAGACAGACTAAAAATGAACATGTTTATGACCAATTAGTGTCTGGTGCTGCACCTTCTACTTCCAAAGGGAACTACCTCTCACAACCTACAAATCTGCCTGGTGGGGGAGACGTCAAACTACCTGAAAGTGAGTGGTCACAGTTAGTGTTCCATATTGGATGAAATCCATAACTGATTTATAATAAGAGTCACATGTCAGTATTATTGATTAATTGACTATAGATGAAAATTTGGTTCTATAGTGACTTAGTTGGATAAACAATCTGTATATTAGTAAATAACAATATCCAAAATATACTGTAGATTTTAGTTTCTGCAGATTGACATTTCGACAACTTATGTCTCTGCAAATCAAACCAAGACATTCTGAAGATCATTAACCAAAAATTTGCAAAGATGTGATAGAGAACAAATAACCAAAAAGATTTAAATGGAAAGCCAAAATCAGCTGGATAGAGCTATACTCCTTAGTTTTCAGTAAAAATGTCTTAAATTTTGTTATTTCAAGTTTTCAAATAAAATCAGTTTTTCGGGTCAGCACCAAAGTATTTGATGAAAGTTCTAAATGGACAAATATCTCAGTAATCATATTTCTGTGTATTTTTTGTTGAACCTTCATGTCTGGGATTTGGCTTCTTGTCATTAAAATGCTGAAATTTTGTACGAAATGCTTTATTGCAAAAATTTTGGATGGCTGGAGGTGTCAGTACACTGTACAAACACAATTTTGAGATCTATTTTTAAGTCCAAAAGAGTTGTTTTGCAGAATTAAATGGCACCATGATTATACCATTCTTTCTCATTAAAGGGAAAGTTCACTCAAAAAATTAAATTTGATATGTTTATCAGACATGTATTTTAAAACGTTGTTGCCATGACCCGTTGTCAGATCTGAAGTGGTTATTCTATAATTTGTGTTTTTGTATCAAAATTTAAGCAAGCAGGGGGCTGCCATATTGATTTTTTCCGGTACCTTATATAAGGCTTCCGGTACCTTATATATTACATTTTGATTGGTCAATACTCTATATCCACATACCATATAGATGAAATAGGCTACAATGCACGCTATCAAGTTACGTTGATCAAAACTTGAAAATGAAGTTAGGCAAAAAAAAAGACTATTAATTGTCCGAATTTTGAGTTTCCTTCAGTGATAAATAAAAGAAAATGTTAAAACTAACCTTTTTTCATAAGAACGTAAATTTCATGCATATGTTATTTTTACTCCTTTCAAAAATGAATGTGCAAACGTGTGGATATTTTCACGGTTAAGAAATTGTGGGTGTACACTTCTTTGTTGACAAAACGCCATCCTCCAGAACATGTTACCTTGTTAATTGTAATTGTTTATTGCCATCAATTAAAACCCCAGGTGGCCCTGTGACACAGGTGAAATTTTGTTTAGGTAATCATTGCGCACGAGACAGAACTTATTGTATTATGTATGAATATATAAGGAAAACAAGTCAATAATCATTTTTTCCACAGTCGGAATAATGCTTTTGATGCATTTGCTACTATCATTCACAAAAATGATGTGTATCCAGATATATTGTAACTTTCAAAATTCAGAGCACCAGACTGCGAATTTGATATTAGTTTAGAAGGGTTTTTGCTTGTCAATAAAAATCTGCAAACTTTCTTCGGTATGTTCAGAACATTTATACTACCAATTGCGGATCCAGGATTTTATGAAGGGGCGCAAATCCTGAAAATTTATATTAAAACATTCTTGCACATTTTTTCTTTCATTAATTATCTATAAATATTTCATTCTCAAGTACAATTCGTGACGATGTGTTAAAATTACAGATATACGGTTTAGTTTATACAGACTTCCCACAACAATTTTTTGTGGTGGAAACAGGATTTAAGCTCCCAACGCCCCTCTGAAATCTGCCTTTTGGCTACATAGTTGGTCAAATATGAACTACATAATAAAAATGAGTGTGTTCTGGGACCAAATTTTAGGATGGATTAATGAACAAAAAATTAAAATAATATTCTCCATGTATAGGTGTCCCAGAGTGTACAAATTTAGTCTATTTATTGCGACAGCATTACAACTTTGGATATTGAACTTACGATAAATCTCTGATGATATGTGCATTTTTTTTTACTTTTACCAATTCAAAACAGTGAATATGATCAAATATTCCTGACTTTAAAAAATACTAAATAGCAAAATACACAACGACTTGCTGTATGGTGCGAGTTTGTCGCTCCCGACAAGAAGTCGGTTGGTCTTTGCTTTACCCAAAAAGCTTTGAGGTCTCAAGGTTTGTTCTTATTTTTCTGTAAGATAGTTCAAAATTTGAAAATCTTGTTTTTATATATAAAATATACTTTCAACTAGTCAGCGAGGTTTAAGAAAAACTGAGTTTTTATTATGCTGATGTGCGTGGTCAGGATTATGCGTCTTGTTGTGGTTTTTACGAAAATTGAACTTCTTCATATTGGCCCCACTCAACACGTATTCTGATGAGACATCATTTATTAAATACAAGTGCTTGGCTTCGTATATTTCTTAAAGCTTTCACTTACAGACATGCACCTTTCCTCTTATTTCCAGCAATTGCTATGCATGCAATCATAACATGTATCAAAAACATGTTTGGAAAGGTAAAAAATCCTTCAGTCTTAGAAAAAGCATTTTCCACAATTAATAAGTAAAGAAATGATGAACCAAGAAATCTTCAATAGATCAGAGATAAATAATCATAATTATGAATAAGAAAAATGTTAATTCCAAATAATTTCCTTTCTTCCTCGTATGCCACACACATGTTTTTTTTCATCACTGAAATTTTATACAACTCTTGGTCACCTGGTGACAATATTTATTGTGGTTTGTTTATTGCCACCAAAATTTTACTTCACCTATGCAAGGTGTGGCACATGCCTGTGCACGTATTACAGGTAATCTTATAATCTACCACACGCACGGGACTTTAAAATATTTACACCTTTGAGAATGCAAAAGGTATTATTATCATGAAAACAAGTGTTTTGTTTGTATAATAGTCTAAAAACAGTAAATCGAAACTAATATGTATTATACAAGCACAATATAAAACTTATTCATATATGCTGTATATATGTATTCCACAGAAAATTAACTTTTGCCTATTTCTGAAGACAACTGCAGTTTCAAATGTGATAAAACCTTTGCGCTCATGTCTCGACTCTGACATCCATGGGTAGTGGTATATCATTTTCTCTTATATCCGCTTTCACAACATGCATCAAGAATATACTGAGCATTTCTCAACAATCCATTTTCAAACCTATATATGGCAAGTGTAACAGTGTTTTTGATTCGCTACAAGCATTCTTGCTGGAATGCATGAACTACCCTTGAATATTGAAGCCGGAATCAAAATACCCCATGTTAGTGTATCACCAACATAAGAATATGCCATTGATCCAGAAGATATGCACTTGGAATAGCCCACACAAGTTCCTGACTTCTGACAAAGACATATAAAATTTTATATGTCTCTGCTTCTGATAAGACTGTCACGTTGTCAAGTAACATGATTTTTACAGAAATGGGGTCAAAAAGTCAATTTATTAACCCGAATACACAACTTCAATCAGGGACTAGTTAAATGTATATTAAGTTTTAACTTCAATGGACAGTAGAAGATCCAAGAAAGTAAGATAAATCCCTTGTTTGATAGTACAAAATGTGTCTGTTTGTTCCTTGCATAGTTTTTTCATATCCTCTTTACTAGAGATGAAATATTGAATTTGATTTATAAGTGTACACGGATAAAAACGTCATGTTGGGAATTCTTGTAATTCTATTTTAAGGCTCAACTGATCCCCAAAATTGTTACTTCATATTAAGTGTATATCTGTTATTGTGCAAGACTTTTTGTGTAATGTGTAACCCGACAGTTCTGCGCTAGAGAGAGTGACACGTGCGTATATTGAGACAACAGTGAATTAAACACAGACAGAATGTTTTACGACTGTGTTACAATATACAATCACCTACTGCAGGTATTCTTTTTGTGAGTTTAGGAATCATATTAAAATGTAAATCCAACTCAACAATGTGATGACCCTTGATTTAGAACTAGACCTTTATCAATATATAATTCCTGGACAAAATAACAGATGTTCCCCACACAGTGCTGATATCCGATTGAAACATATGGGTCTCTAAAAACACCGCAAAGGACCTCCTTTGTGCACAAAGGAGCACAAAGTAGCACAAAGGACCACACAAAGATATTATTTCTGCACAAAGGACATGAAATTATATTCTTAGTATTAAATTATTAATATTTTTACAAAAATAATATATTTTTAATTTTTTTTCTCCGTTTTAACGAATATTTCTGACATAAGTGGGCGAGATTTTGTGTTTACCTGAACGATACAATATATCAAATTTATACCTCAACTAAATAAATATTTCTCACTTTTTATACAAAAATCACATATATTGTGCTTAATATTTTTTATCTTAGGGGTATTCTTTAAAAGTACCACTTATGATGTATCGCGTTCGATATCCATAACACCCGAAATAAATAATTTGAATTGGCAACCGGTTTGTTGGAAAATCATATTGATAATGAAAATAATATCTTTAATAGGGTCTGTAAGTCTCGTTCTACTTTCACTTTCAAAGTCCGGAACTCTAATATATAATGCACTGAAACCGTCATCCGACTTCCTCACTTCCGGGACAAACTTCACTTGACGTTACATAGAGAATGCGTCATTTTGTTTAATTTCAGTCTAGGTTAAGGTTATAAAGTGTATAATTCTTGAAGGATAAAATATTCTGGTTGAGGGAAAATGAATCCCACTCTTAATTTGAGCTGTGAACCAAAAATCCAACAATTTCTCATAGTACTACATAGGCACAATGTACCCGGTAACAATGTTTCACGTATATTCCTGGAGGTCACATGACGAGACTTACAGAGCCTATTATCAAATTCAACATTATAAAATTTTTGAATAAATAATAATCTTAAATTCACTTTCTTTTTAGACTGTGCCTCTATGCAAATTTTATTTCAAATACGATGTGGTATAATACGTGTCTTTACATGTTTACTGGAAACGATTTTGGTTTCACAAAATCGTATGCTAAAACGTATGATAAAATGGATTAAAAATGTACTAAAAATAAAGTTCAAAAATATTTTTTTGTTAAAAATATAAATATTTATATACAAAGAACATAGTTTCGTGTCCTTTGTGCTGATTAAATACCCTTTTTTGATCCTTTGTGCTACTTTGTGCTCCTTTGTGCACAAAGGAGGTCCTTTGCGGTGTTTTTAGACCCCCCTTTCTGGACCATTCGAATGTTGCATCCAAATTAAAAAAAAACTCATTTGCATATGTAAAATAAAAAAAACCTGATGAATGTCACATTTCGCGGAAATTACAGTTACAGAGATGGTTTAGAAATACAATAAATATTATTCCTCCCAGTTGCAGGATTTATTTATCCTTTTTAGCAATAGCATGGATTATTTCGTTTAGTAAATAATTCTATTGAATCCTAGATTGATTGAATAAAAATGAAGAAGAATCAGGAAATAAAAACAAAAAAAGTAAATATCAAGAGATAATTTTCATAATTTCTATGTCCTTATTAATGTGAGAATGAAAACAATAAAACGATCACCTATTCAGATGCCTAAAAATAAGCAAAAATTTCATTGACTTTGAATTATCATACATATTTTGAAAACCTGACCAGTACAACGAAAATGTAATTCCAAAATATACTTTATGAATCCTGCCTGGTAAGACGATGTCAATTTCATAATAATTGTACGTGTCACGTTTCCGCAGTATACATGTACAACGGTAATTAGATGTTGTAGTATCAATAGTGCCGCCACCTATGTAAACATGGCGGACCCCCAGTAGTAATTTCTTGACATTTTAAGTTCGTTTTTTGACTTTATAGATAAAGTTATAATTTTTTTGTGGAGGTATCATTGATGTTTGCTATGTAAATAACAAAATATCAATTTTTGATTTTTGTCTGAACTTTCCCTGTAAGGGGAAAATGTGAAAAATCACAAAAACTGTCAAATTCAACAACTGCATTAAACATGGGG
>MJUU01058136.1:39210-57311 GCA_002080025.1 Modiolus philippinarum
ATTTCGATGGGATTTTTTTCTTTGGATTCCTCTTGATATAAGCTTTCAGTAGTATGTCAACAGATTTTTTGTAGCTCTTACTGTTTTGGAGCTACAAGGGGTCAAAGGGGCCAAAATTGCAATTTTTCTAAATGTGTCATATCTTTAATTTTCATCAGATTTCGATGGATTTTTTCTTTGAATTTCTATGGATGTAAAGTTTTAGTTGATAGTACATATTTTGCATAGCTCTTACAATTTTTTATCAGTAAGTAATCAAAAGGGTTTTTTCCCTATTTTGTTTCTAACTAATAACTGTGTCTAGCTTCTTTTTGTGTCCATCTAATTATTGTGTCAAGCTCTTTACTGTGTCCACATTCACTTTAAACTACTTTTGTTGAAATTTCAGTGGTCGACATGCTGCGCTTGGCGTAGCCCTTTATTTCAATGTGAGTTTACCTCCTTGTGATCAAGTTCGAGTTTGGTTTCAGTCCACTGATTTTTGATGGAGTAATGGGCCTTGGACTTCGAAATTTTCTTTAAAATAAATGTATTGTTTTGCTTCTTTGTCAAAACCATTGTAATATTTGGTATATGAGTCCTCCCAGATGAATTATATTTGAAATTGATTCTGGCCCACTGATTTTTTATTGGGTTATAGGTCTTGGACTATGAAAACATTTTCTTTTTATACCCCCTGATTCTGGCCTACTGATTTTTTATTAGGTTATAGGTCTTGGACTATGAAAATGTTTTCTTTTTATACCCCCGCTTTAGCGTGCGGTATATGTGATCATGGTGTCCGTTCGTTATTCCATCCCCAAAAGGGGTACATACTTTGTGGCGACAACTCCTCTTTGACCTCTTGGTGAAATTCAATGAAACTTTCACAAAATGTTTAGTAGATATTGCCATTGTGCACCAGCTATTTTAAAACTTGATATGACTTGATTTTTGTTGTTGAATTTTTTACTTCAGAAGTGAAATGGGGGAGGGGGTATATACACCCATGTATTAACAAGCTTTGCTCAGTTTTCTAGTTTCTTGTTGTGCTAGTGTAACAAAGCCTTTTTCTACAGCTAAGTGACTTATAAATGCATTGCCTTGAAATACAGTCCACATTTGTGTATTGCTATATTTAGTATTAAATGTACTATTTATGTTCAAATCGTAAACACTGTCAGTTTGCCCCTCTGTGACTTAACTTACCAGTAGATACTTCTTAATTAATTTTATAGTGGCTACTATAAAGCATAAAAGAAAAAGAAGTTTCAATCTAAGCTGATTGGTGACAAAATTACACGTAGCTGTATTTTTTCTTGTCAATCTAAGCTGATTGGTGACAAAATTACACGTAGCTGTATTTTTTCTTGTCAATCTAAGCTGATTGGTGACAAAATTACATGTAGCTGTATTTTTTCTTGTCAATCTAAGCTGATTGGTGACAAAATTACACGTAGCTGTATTTTTTCTTGTCAATCTAAGCTGATTGGTGACAAAATTACACGTAGCTGTATTTTTTCTTGTCATGCATGCAAAGATAAGAAATGTATCTTTATGCAAAGGCTTATATATATGCATGTATCAGTACTCCTTGTATGCACTTTGATCGTTATGTGCATATGAACTCATTAAAATGAAATGTACATGTTATAATGCCCCAGCATATGAAGAAAAAGGAAAATGAATTGCAATAACATGTATGTAAAAGTGTACATTATACAGTAATGGGAGAATACTTTCATAATTTGATATACATTATATTGTATCTTTTTTGCATTTTGTGAACAAAATAAATCCCTTATATACATATGTATTATAGGCATATCAGATGAAGAGAAATCCACGTGGAAGGGTCGTAATAATTAACAATAAGATATTCCACGGACCTGTAAGAGAAGTGGATGGTAAAAATAAAGTGATGCTATCAATGAGAGAAGGTACAGACGAAGATTCTAAAGGATTACACAAGTTATTTGAAGAGTTACATTTCCATGTCAAGGAATATAAAGATAAAAATGCTCAGGTATGGTGACATGTTAGTCATGTTAGTAGATACATCCTATATTAGAATGGCATTGGGACAAATATTAGTGCAGTATATTGTAAGTCTATTCTAGAAAACAAAGTACATGTATTACATGAGTCGGCCATAATGCTTTTTGTCCTCAATTTCATTGTTAAGATTTTTTTATGTGGTATAATGAGTTGTCTGGTGATATATAATATGTATTCTAATGCACTTATGTTTGTAACGCTAATTTTGATTGGATAGAGTCAGAATTTTGAGGGGGTAAAATCGGCGATTTTCAGCCGGAACAATGGCAACGTAATGGCGCAGACGCACACCAAACTTCCTGTCATTCAAAAATTGATTTTGAATTTTTTTTTTCGGATTTGCATTAGAATAGAGATAACCAAACTGTATTTGAGGATCTTCAGGAGTAAATGTAAGATTTTACTGTCGCAAACATTCGTTTTCAGGCTCTGCTAATGCGTCGCCGGAAAACTCAGTTTGCGACAGTAAAATCTATGATTTACCCCCTCAGATACTAAAATACAGTATGGTTATCTCTTAATTTCACTCTGCTGTGTCGCTTTTTCTGTTCTCACTTTTGAGTTTTTTTGACTACATTAAAATTCTAATAGCAATAACAGGCAGGTCAAAGAGAATTAGGCAAATTATTTATTAGGTACCGGTACCAAGTCCAGCTATCCTGAGTTCCTATCCCTGTTTAAATTTGTATTTTGTCTTTTTATTGTTGTTGTTCTTTTTCAGATCCCTAGTATTTGTTGCATGTGCTTGTGATTTTCGGCCATTATAGGTGTTACATGTTATCTTTTTTGTTAGAATAAGGGCCCACTTAGTCACATTTATTTGCAATAATTCTTTAATTTATAGAAGGTTTAAAATATATATTACAGAAAATTGTTGACATATTACAAGACGAATCAAGAGACACAAATTTTCATCGGCATGCAGATTGCTTTATTTTAATTATCCTCACCCACGGTACACAGAATGCTATTTATGGTAGTGATGGAAAAACAGTTATGATAAAAGATATAAAAGACATGTTTAATGCAAGGAATTTCTCATGTATGGAGAATAAGCCAAAGTTGTTTTTTATTCAGGCCTGTCGTGGAGGTATGTTTTAATTATTTTAGAGTCCAGATATTGATGTAAACATTTATTGACGTATGCATTTTAACTCATACTTAGTTTCACCAGTTGTTGCTTGTCTACTCTACTTCACAAACATGTCCGCCCTATGCAACCAAGAATTAACTTCAAAAACATAATTTCATGATGTTTTAGGCTCTATTACATGACGTTTTCTATACTGTGAAGTGTTGAAAATTGGTCTGGTAAATCCTGATATCAGAGCTTGGATATGGTTTGTTACTGCTAATTTGTAAACTGGGAAACACATTGAAAATCAAGTATTTTAACTTGCTTTTGATGTTATCAAGGGTTCATTATTTTTAAGATGAAGAACAACAATAAAAGAGTTGTTGCATATCCCTTCAATACATATTTTAGACAGGAGTTTGTCTCTCCTGCAGTGTGGAGTCTGTAAAAGGATTCCCTTTGCGAGAGGTGTATGCTCTATATAAGTTCAGTTATGGTGTACTTGTGCTTGACAGAATTTTCATATGGATGCACTATCATCCTTTCGTCAAATTGTTATTCTGACCACCTGTTTATTGTGCCCACATCTTGTGATTTTATTGTGCCAAGTTTTCTTACTTATGACTCGATCAGTGCCCTGTGGTTGTTCAAGTGTTATGATTGTCTTCTGTTATCCTTTTGTCGGGCAACAGATGACAGTGATGGTAAGAACACTTTGCCAGCCAATTTTATATTTGTTGACGATCCCACATCCATTGGTACCAAGTCATGGATGAAGCATGCTCAACATGTAGCAATGAATTCCACTCAAACAGGTGCTAGGGACTGTGTTGAATTTACTATGAGGTATGAGTAATGCTCATTGTTGAAGGCCTCATGGTGACTTTAAAATGAAGACAATGATAAAAGCATTATTCCATTGCTTTGTTTTACCATGTATTTGTAAAGACTTTGTATCATGTACATTTACTCCATATCCCTTCATTGCATATTCCATCTAGTAGCTAATTTTGGATCCATAGGTTTATGATGTTAAGGTTTATTCTTGCTAATTTGATTCTTCTTTGATCAGGTCCTTCATTTGTGTCCATTCAGATGATGTTTGAAGCTTGCACAAGAAAATATTATTTGTTTGAGTATTTGAATCCATAGTTTGGGCATACCCATGAAAACAACAAAATATAGTATTCCTTGAATAAAAGATGAATTCACAGTACTCTGTTCAAACAGAATTTGACGTATATTTACTAAAATGTTAAGTGTCAACTGTATTATAAACATTCTATAAAATTGCAAGGGGCTTACAACTATTTAGAGCCTGCCTGCAGTTTGATTTTTAGTTTAGATGAATTTCAAACATTGATAATTATTTAATGGTAAAATAGAGCAAAATCAAGGGAAGTTGTAGATTCAATTTTGAAAGCCGCCTATCCATCTTATGTTTTATATGTTTTACAAGTTTGATTCATTTGAACTACCTGTCTGTTGTTTTGCCTGCTGTAAGCAGAGTCGACACATAGGATTACTATCCATCGTCTTACGTCGTCGTTGTCGTCCTGCGTCGTCGTCCTGTGTCGTCCCAACAGTTTTTGAATCCACAACTCCTTCAAAACCACTTGTCCGATTCCTACCAAACTTTCAGATATGTTGTTCAACTAGTGTAGTTGTGCACCTGATACTTAGAATTTTGATTTTGCAGATTTTAGAGGTTCACAGAGCCAAAATTGCTCATTTGTTAGTCTGTCTGTTTTGAATCCTCAACCTCTTCAAAACTGCCAGTCCGTTCCAACAAAACTTTCAGGATAGATTGTTCACCTGATGTAGTTGTGCACCTTGTTCTTACAGATTTTAGAGGTTCACTGAGCCAGAATAGCTCATGTGTTAATTCTGTTTGTTTATGTGGAACTCCTTCAAAACTGTAAATCATATTCCAACCAGCCTTTCAGAATACATTGATTACTTGATATAGTTGCGCACCAGATATTTAAAATTTTGATTTTACAGATTTAAGAGGTTAACAGAGCCAAAATAGCTCATTTGTTAATTTGGTTTTTTAATCTTCAACTCCTTCACAATTATCTGTCAGATTCCAACCAAATTTTCAGTATATGTTGTATATCAGGTCTGGTTATGCACATTATACTTAGATTTTTTTACTGATTCTAGAGGTTTGCCAAGCCACTTAGCTCATATGTTAAATCAGATTGTTAATCTGCAAGTCTTCAAAACTGTAATTTATATTCTTAAGTTAACAAATTTGCAGAATATGTTTTTCTCCTAATCTAGACATGCACATTATAAAGTAAAATTTTAATTTTGCATATTTTAGAGCTTCACTGGACCAAAAATGGCTCTTCTGTAGTGCAGGCGACACAAGTGTTCCATGGAACACCCATCAATTTTTATTAACTACCTGTCTGTATTTAAAAGTATTAACTATTTAAATAATGCAGTTCAGAAGCAAAGCCAGTTTTGCAAGTTTTGCAAAGCTAATTACTCCGAAGTAGAAAGTACATTGTAGTTAAAAACAAAAAACACATGACTGATTGTTATTTTTAGTGCAAAAACTAAAAGACAGAAGATTTGTCCATGCCATATGCCAGTTATGTTAATTAAGTGTTTTTTATTAGATTTACTGATATTTTACAGAGGCATATGATTCAGGTCAAAATAAAACTCTATCAGACTCTACTGAACCTGTTAATTTAAGATTAGAAAGATCCATTAGAGAATTAGATGATTTATCCATACAAGCCAATACAACAGATGCTATGGTAGAGAGAAGTGTAGCAGCAGATGCTCATAGATTAGTTGCCATGGCAACAACAATTGGTTTGTATTCATTTTAATATTGTTCACTTATTAGTTATTGTTGATGAAACTTTTTTATGCCCCCGTGAAACGAAGTTTCGGGGGGCATATAGTTTTTGGTCTGTCTGTCTGTTTGTTTGTCTGTTTGTCGATAAAAAACTTTAACATTGGGTATATCTTTTGAATGGTAAATGGTAGGGCTGTCATATATTGCATGTGTATTCCTTGTGGAAAGACCTTTCAAACGATACCAAAAAGTTTGGACCTCGTGACCTTGACCTTGACATGTGATGGACTTTTTGAAAAAAATAATGATATTTAACATTGGGTATATCTTTTGAATGATAAGTGATATGGCTTTCATATTTTGCATGTGCATTCCTTGTGGCAAGACCTTTTAATTGGTACCAGAATAGTTGACCTTGTGACCTTGACCTTGGCATGTGAACAACTGCATAAAAACTTTAACATTGAGCATATCTTTTGAATGGTAAGTGATAGTTCTTTCATACTTTGCATGTGTATTCCTTGTAGAGAGACCTTTCAGTTGGTAGCAGAATATTTGACCTTGTGACCTTGACCTTGGCATGTGACTGTCCGGTAAAATGTCACCATAAAATGAAATTATATTTTGTTTTATAAGCTCACCTCACAAAGTGAGGGGGGGCTTATGTGATACCCCAACGTCGGCGTTGGCGTCGGCGTCGCATCGGCGTCTGCGTCCGCATCCACGTCTGGTTAGGAAGAATGGTTAAGGTCCATTCCTGCTTACTGACATGCCCTTAGGGCAATTTTTAAAAACTTTAACCTTGCCTCTAGAAGGTAGGCTTTTAGTGGTAGGGAGTTCATATTTGGTATGTAACCTCCTTATGGGGAGGGCTTTCTAAAGGTACCATATTTGTAGACATTTTGACCTTGACTTTGCCCTTAGGGCAATTTTTTAAAAACTTTAACTTCACTTCTAGAATTAAGTTGCTTAGTGGTAGGGTGTTCATATTTGGTATGTGACGTTCTTTTGATGAGAGCTTTCTAATGGTACCATATTTGTAGACATTTTGACCTTGACCTTGCCCTGAGGGCAATTTTTTAAAAACTTTTAACTTTGCTTCTAGAATTAAGTTATTTAGTGATAGGGTGTTTAAATTTGATATGTAACTTTCTTGTAAAAGCTTTTTATTACTTTCGAATTTATTGTGCATTGAAGTTACTGGAATCCCCGGCGAGCTATGTTGTCCTCTGACAACTCTTGTTTGTAAAAAAGATTTTTTAAATCATTCAGCATATTTTCTTCATTTATTGTCTCGCCCGCGACGAAAAGCCGCGGAGGCGAGACTTAGGGATAGTGTTTCCGGCGGCGGCAACAATTTGTAAACTATTGTGAATTAACAAGCTTATGTTAGTTGTAGGTCCATAGTATTTGATGTGCAGTTGCATCCTTATGGGTACAACTCAAATCCCTACTTAGATTATGGCCCTGGCCCCTTAGTCACACATGAACGATCACATTAAGTTTTTAGCAAGCAGTTTGTACAGCCAATACCAGTAGTCCTAGGCACTTGATATTTGACATGCAGTTGCGTCTTGGGTAGTACATACCGATTCCACGCCCAGATGGTGGCCCTGGCCCCTTAGTCACGCATGAACGATTACATTAAGTTTTTAGCAACTAGTTTGTACAGCCTATACCAGTAGTCCTAGGCACTTGATATTTGACATGCAGTTGCGTCTTGGGGAGTACATACCGATTCCATGCCTGGATGGTGGCCCTGACTCCTTAGTCATGCATGAACGAGCACATTAAGTTTTTAGCAAGCAGTTTGTACAGCCTATACCAGTAGTCCTAGGCACTTGATATTTGATAGGGGAGTACATACTGATTCCACGCCTGGATGGTGGCCCTGGCCGCTTAGTCACCCATGAACGAGCACATTAAGTTTTTAGCAAGCAGTTTGTACAGCCTATACCAGTAGTCCTAGGCACTTGATATTTGACATGCAGTTGCGTCTTGGGGAGTACATACCGATTCCTTACCCAGATGTTGGCCCTGGCTTCTGAGTCATGCATGAGTGATCACATCATTTTTTTCCAGGGAAATTGTAAACACAGTTTAAGATTATACTTTATTTTTATTGCTGCTGCAGCAGATCAATATGCAAATTAAGGCAATGCAGGGCCGGGCGAGACATATCCTGTGTCCACAGTTTATTCACTTTCGTTTTACATGTATTTATATATGTATTATATATATATCAAGGATGAGGGATGTTACTAAAAATATCTATTATTTCATTTCTTCTCTACTGTGTATTCCTCCACTTTTGGGGAACCAGTATTGATGATCCCTGGTGTAATCAAAGTACTGATAACACTGATAAACAGAACACAATGAGTTGGCTATAAATGTTCCAAAAAGGGGGGATGAAAATTGTTTTCTTAATAATAGGAAAAAATGAAAGGATATGGAGTGAATGTACATGTGACAAAAACGCACATGATACATAGAAAACTCCCGTTTATCAAGGACAGGGCTTTTATTCCAGTCTACATCTTGATGTCGCCTGAAGGTCTTCAACTAGAGGTGAACAATATTCACCCCCTCAAGCGAGATCAAGAAGGCCCCTAGATGCTTGGATAATGATTGGAAGGGTTCATTCTGGTGACTTCTGTGTTTGCATCCAATTGCAATCATCATTTGATGTGATTAAACTTTTCTGTTGATACCAGAATTTATTTCTACAAATTATTTTGTCAGAAGAACATTCATTGTTCAAAGTTGCTAAATGTTTCTTCTTTACTTCTACCCAGGGGCATAACTTTTCACAAAACACATCTTGTTTTTCTTAGTCAGGATTAAATTATGTTTATTTCATGACTAAGAATTTTCCTCAAAATTCAACCTCCACCAATTTTACTAACTTAATCAGGTATATATAGAATATAACATAGATTATTCTGTAAATGATGTTTTATAGTGTGAGACGACCCATGTGCAATTGATGCACACGACCTCAACTCCCATGGGTAAATGACAAACCATAAGTGTTCTTTTTTGTGATACAATGCTGGAACTTGATTCTACCTCGCCAGTGTGCCGGTGCCACCGATATCTCACCAGCTTTGCACTTGTTTAAAAGCCATTTATGCGTGCGCATTCATACGGCTTACCTGTTGGCGGCAAATTTTTTACAGGTGCGACCGGCTGCAATATGGGGTCTTTTCTTAATCTGCAAGTATATCAGTTATCTCTGGAGAATTAGGGCAAAAATGTCTTTCATGTCAACCAGATCACAGATCTGACTCCACTGTTGTGTACATTAAAAACATGAAGGCCATCCATCTTTAAAAACTGTTCAAAATATATACAATTATAGATGCATTGCTGAGCGACATAAAGAGGAAGCCAAATATCAAGATATTTTGAGTTTTTTTTTTTTCATGTACATACATTTATATTTAGGTTTGTGTATGAGGGGGATATCAAAAATATATTTTTTGTATCCCTGACTCCACACTCTCAAAACAATAAAAGGGGGGGGGCAAATAAGTCTATAAAAAACTCATAGGTTCTCATTTTCAGCTACCCAAATTTTTCATTTTCCAAAAACATTTTTTGATGTTTTGTTCAATTTTAGTCATTTCTTTCATAATAACAGCATGGAATATTTTACAAGTGATTTTACTCTGGGGCAGCCATTTTGGTGTGGATGCCGATGGTGCCAGTCCACATGTTTCTAGTTGATGCTGGTCACATGACTGGCAGCTTGTTTTTGTTCATAAACAAGTTCGACCAATAATCGTTACCGTGACTAAATGTCATAAAACACCTGTATCACAATGTATGGTACACTCCTCATCTTATTCTCTTGTTTTTGCTGCACTCTACTTGAGAAGACGAATTTCTTACATTCATGAAAGATAACCTGGTCTTTGATCTTTATTCTTTTTCAAAAAATATGAAACCATGAAAATGTCTGCCACAAAATAACTGTAAGTGGGTATGAGCATCAGATTTTTGAAGCATTCAATATCCTCAGGTTTTATCCATTCAAACAGGGTTAATTTTTTTTGTACATTTATCATCTTTTCTTGGTTAAAATGCATAAAACAGACAATGTATGAAATTTTATCATCTTTCAATTATATTTTCAAATAGTTTAAGGCATATAAGCAGCAAATGGAAATTGAAGGAATACTCTGGAGAGAACTGTTTCCCGCCAAAATTTTGACGTCTTCTATCTCAAAAATTCTTTCATTGATTTTTCAAAATTATTTGCTCATTTTATTCTATTAGCAAAGTTCTTCAAAACAAAAGGTCAGCATTTTTTAATGCTAATTACAAAATTTCTGACACTTTTACTCTCTTAAAACTGAAATCAAGAAATTTTATCCACACAAAAATTGGTGATTAGTTATTGAATCAAACTTGTGATGTTTTTATGATATCATATCTTGACCAGATATTTTTAATGGATGAATTACATTGTAGATATGGTGTCATTCAGGAACAAGATATTAGGATCCTGGTTTATGCAAGCTGTAATATATGTATTCAGAAAGTCTGCTCATTCTCAAGATCTTCTAACAATGTTATCTGATGTAAGTTATTATTAGATATATTTATTTTAATGAATAAATAAATCTCATTATGAATGCTGAGAGTTCATAATAAATTTCCCCAAAATTTTTAACTGTTACTTGCCCAAAGCTCATATGTTTTTAGAATCCTGCCCTTCTATTTTTGACGCAAAATGCAAATTAAATTTCTTCTTACAAAATTAATTTACTCCCCAGCTACATCTCCTAATATGTGTATCTCTTAAAGTAATGAAGTGGTGCAGGCACACATCTTTACAAACCAGTGTCCATCTAATTAATTTTCAAGTGGCTGTCCATGAAGAAATAAGGGCTATTCAAGTAAAATTCCCACCAGGGGGTGGAACGCCACTTATTATTATACCCCCACCGAGAGAAAAAATTCAAAATATATAATTAAACAATTAGGATACAATAGAAATTCACCAACCACCAACCGAAAAAAAATTCAATTGTGTTCAACCCCCCGGTGGGAATCTTAAATGGAATAGCCCTAAGGTAGAACCTAAAGCTTTGCAGGCACATGGTACATCTGTTCCCATCAAATTTTTGGTTCCTTTCCAAAGCTTAACATATGAATTTTTTTTAACTAAGAGGCAATTTTCCATAAATATCTACCATGGCTCATAATATGATATTTAAATTCCATAAGAAAGCAGCTAAATTTTGTACAAAACAAGGAGTTATCTCCCCTGGTTTCATATAAGCTAATGCTTTCTATGTAATGAAAACAAAATTTGTCATGTACCTATGATTGCCCGACATTAGTTATTGAATCAAACTTGTGATGTTTTTATCATGGACATCCTCTTAATGTATATAAACATGTATGTGTATTATATTCTCTTTTGGATATGTATTGAGAAAAAGACACATTTATTTTTAGTATGTAATTATGTTTTGTATGTATTTAAGTTGTAACTGTTTCTATTTCTGTTTAAGGTAAATCATTTGGTGAGTTTAGGAAAAGCAAAGGATCATGAAAATAGGGATGCAGTAGCAGTATCAGAATTTGAATCAACATTATCAAAACGTTTTTATTTTTACCCCCAAAGAGTAGAGACTGTACCAATACAAGCATCTAGTTCTTGATAGTATTTATTGTGGTTTTAGCTTATTTGGCAGGAGAGCCTTGGCAGCTATTGTCATCACTTTGCATCCATCATCATAAATCTTTATCACAAAAAAACCCTCAGGTTTAAATGAACTCAGACATTGAGTTAATGTTCATTCGGATAGATTTTAGATCTTTATTATGTTTGTTGGCTTTAGAGAATCGTTTAACAAGTTCTGAAAATAGATTCTACTCATAAGCATTAGGAAGGGGCATTTTGATGGGTTTTTTCCAACCCCTTGCCAACAAAGTTTGGGAGGGGATATAGCATTTCGCAACTTCGTCCGTTCATCCGTCTGTTCAAAGTTAAAACCATATATCTTTTGAATAACAAGTCATAGATGGACAAGGTTTTGTCCATGGATGCATCTTGAATAGTACTTCAGGTTGATATATAGAATAGGTGGATTTTACCTACATTTTATGCATGAGCCACTCAGGTTAAAGTTTTTGTAAGAGTCCAGATCTGGGATACTACAACTCATAGAGGAATAATATTTTGTATGTAGATGCGAGTCATAAAGTTATGAAGCTCCAAATAAAAATTAGGTCATTTTGACCTTCATTTCATGCATGAGTGACTTAGGTTAGAGTTTTTGTAAGAGTCCAGATCTGGAATACTACAAATTGTAGAGGAATAGTTTTTTGTATGTAGATGTGTTTTGTAAAGTTAGGAAGCTCCACATAAAAATTAGGTCACTTTTACCTATATTTCATGCATGAATGACTTAGGTTAAAGTTTTTGTAAGAGTCCAGATATGGGATACTGCAACTTGTAAAAGATTAATCTCTCATCAGTAGATGCATATGCTAAAGGTATGAGGCTCCTGATTGAATTAAGGTCACTACATTTCTTGCATGACTGGCTCAGACATAAGTAACAAGCCAGATATTGAATGGTACATCTAATGCTTTTAATACTAGACAAACATTCAACAACCAGTCGAGGGGATTAGCTATCGTTTCTGACCGCCCCTTCTCTTGTTTTATTACAAAATATCTTCAGAACACATGAATTTGATTTATTGTATTTTGATGCAAATTGAGTTGTTTTTATTATAACAAGTCAGTATCTGAATTAATTTAGGTATCATTCACTGTTCCCAAGAAACAAGACATCTATAGAGGGTATTTGGTATCTGATGCATATTTTGGATGGATTTTTTCTGTTTGTTTCTCATGTTGTGTTTTATAATTTATTTATAAAGGGTTGCAGAGGTAGACTAAATTAAACTGGCCAACAAATTCAAATCAGTACATGAAAATTTCAGTTGTGGTCAAAATGTGATGTTTTATAGTTTCAGTATTCTGCCATGGTTTTATGCTGCTATCCTAAGAGCTTTTTATTTAATTTTAATATTTTAATTATCACTGGCAATGATGGGCTTTAAGCCATTCAAAAAAATTATTTGTTTCTCAAGCCCTGCCCACATCTGCGAAAGAGGTTCCAGTGGTTCTGGAGTTATGCCCCTTGAAACTTCAAAATTTTGTGAATTATAGGGTTTCCGACTAATAACATTTCAAGGAAATTACATACTGTCTTCAAACTTGGTATGTAAATTGTTTACTACAAAACTCAGGTCAAAATTAATTTTGGGTTCAGAGTTCCAAGTGGTTCTGGAGTTATTCCCCTTGAAACTTTAAAATTTTGTGAATTTTAGGGTTTCTGACTGATAACTTTTGAACAAAATAGCATACAGTCTTCAAACTTGGTATGTAAATTGTTCACCGCAAAACCCATGTCAAGTATAATTTTGGGCTCAGAGGTCCAAGGGGTTCTGGAGTTGTGCCCCTTGAAACTTTGAAATTTTGTAAACTTTAGGGTTCCGACTGATAATTTACGAACAAATTACATACTATCTTCAAACTTTGTATGTAAGTTGTTTACTAGAAATTCAAACTTATTTCAACTTGGGTAAAGAGATCCAAGAGGTTCTGAGGGAGTTATGCCCCTTGAAACTTCAAAATTTTGTGAAACGTGGTGGGGTATCATGTAATGCACCATTACTATTTTTTTAATGGCCTTATAATAAGTATATTGTACTATCTGTAAAACTTTGTTACTCATTATTAATTCATGAGAATAAAGCAATATTATGAGTATATTGCAAAATTTAACTGTGATAATTTGTATAGTGCTTATTTTACATGTGTTTTTGTGCTACTCCATAGAATTTGAAACAAAAGTTTTTTCGTTTTTTGCTTTGGTAATAACACACTGGATTTTTGCTTCTGTCCAAGGTTAATACCAAGAAATTTGAACTTGTGTACAAAAAATGTACATTGCACGTTTAAGAGAGTACAAGTGTCAGAAATTTTGTAATAAGAATTAGAATTATGACCCTTTGTTTTAAAGAATTTTGCTAATAGAACAACATAAGCACAAAATTTTGAAAATCCTTGGAAGAATTTTTGAGAAATAAGATGTCAAAATTTTGGCGGGAAACAGTTCTCTCTAGAGTTTTCCTTCAATTTCCATTACCTGTTTATGTGCCTTAAAATGTATGAAAATATAATTGAAAGTATATAAAATTTTGTATATTGTCTATTTTATGCATTTGAAAGTGACCTATGAACAAGAAATAAATACATGTTTATATTACATGTATTAACCCTGTTTAAATGAATAAAACCCGGAGGTATAAAATGCTTCTAGAATCTGACGCTCACACTCCCTCAAGCTAAATTTTCCCTCCAACATGTTGTCATCTTTGAAAAAGTAAGGGAACAAACAACAGGAGTATGAAAAAAATTGAAACTGATAATTGTTTGTAAACTGAACCCCTTTTGGACTAAGATTGTGTTTGGTCTATACAGGCCTACACTGAATATATAGTTACATAGACCTGTTTACTTGTACTGATTTGTTGGTATTTTCCACAAATTTTCAAGTCAAAATCTGCACTATGTATTCACCTTAAGAATATAAGGATCAGGCTTACTTCCAAAATCAAACAATTGATGTGTTCATAAGTAGCATTGTCTAGGTTATCCCCATCATTTGTAGTTTATTGTCAATGTCAGTCTGTGTTTAAACTTGTTGGGTGGCGAAAATTTGCAGTAAAAGTTAATTAGATAGAACAAAACAACACATAGTGAACATCATGTTTAATTTCCATCATGTTTAATTTCCAAGTACATTGTATTCAGCAGTTTAATTAGCCATGCCTAACTCTTTACTTATACAACATTCCATAAAGGCAGCATGTAATAGAGAAGTGTATATTTCATGTAAATTTGAATTTGAAAGAAAATCTATGCAATGTGACCTGATATCATAAACATTTCTTATTCACCTGTATGGCTAGTTTATCAGGATTAGTATTTTATTTCCTTAGTCACCATTGCCCTAATTTATTCAATATAACCATGACTAGGTGATGTTGTATAAGCTGCTCTTTGCAATGTAATTGTTTCAAATTTTTTGTCTTCATGACATGACTTTGTGACCACCTTGATGTTAATGCATGCAGTTTTTTGTATAAATATAAAAATGTTAGTCCCAGGCCAAACTGACTTTCATCCTTATTCTACTTCAGTTGTAAAGTTGATAAAACTATTTCTTCATATCTTTAAAAATACAAGAAAAATTGACTTGGGTCTGGCTTTTCTTTATCTTGTTTCTTTTTTGTTCCTTACATACTGATGATTCACATATATTTTGTAAAGTAATAATTGAAGCAGTTATGGCTTTATTTTTACAATGTTGCAAGCTACTGCCATTACTGAACAGAAAATAGATCTTACTAAATACCATTTCTTGCCATTGTATTTTACTTACATCAAATCAAAATAAGATAAATTTAATTTCAGTAATTCATTTAGAATTTCTAGTTGAATTCAATTTTTAGAAAACAAATTTGGAAAATTAAATAAAACAAAATGTGTGAAAGGTTGATTTGACAACCTACTGGATAGTTTATTTTTTGTCTCGCCTGCTTTTACTGGAAGACTAACTACTAAGTTTTAATTTGTTCATTGTAGTGCTTTCACTTGCTTCTGTTGTTAGAAAATTTAATAAAATTTTCAGTTTAGTAATGTGCTATAAATATAGATTACACCACAAGATCCCGTATATTACCATATTTTATCCACTAGAGATAGTTAAATTTTTAAATTTTAATTGCGAGGCTTGCCAAGCATTTTAAAATTTTAAAATTTAACTATCGAGAGTGGATAAAATATGGTAATAATCGGGATAAAGTGGTGTAATCTTTTTCTCTAATGATCAATGATAAACACTGAGAATTGTATTCCGAATAGATTTGGCAGGAAATAGCACGGGGCTTTATTCAACATACGTTGAATAAAGAAAATTTATCTAACATGTCAAAACCGGTTTAAACTTGATATATCATTAGAGAATAATGATTGTGTAATAAAACTTTTGCACCACAGTGTTATGTAGATAATGTTAATTCTTGAAAAACAACGTTTGTTTGTTAGTTGTATAGAATTATATTTTGGAAATCTAGGGCATAGAATTGCATAGTCCCAAATCATAATTATAATACCTGCTTTGTTATTTCCTTCATATTGTTTTGTTATGTTGTTCATTGTGCTGTTTTTTAAATTAAAGGTATTTTAATGTGATACAATTCTCTTTGATGTTATACGCCCTCTTTGTGTAAGAAAATGACCTTGGTTGAAAATATAAAAATACCCTTGTTTTTTTATGATGTTATTTTAATTTATATATTTATATGGTTTTATGTTATTGTTTTTGTTTATGTGGTCTAAGATTTGTACAAGTAATTTTGATTTCATATCTGCTGATATTTTAAAAGGTCTCACTTATAATGTAAAACTCTTTTTTTTTTTCAAACATGTTTCTCCTTTTTTTCTGTGCATAAATGAGTTGTAATTAGTATCATGATTAGTATTGGTCACCAACTAAGTTTGCTGCATTTTGAAATGTCAGTAGGTAAAAGTCTGTATTTTCAAAAAATGGTGACATTTTTTGTTAATACTGCTAAATTAGATATAGAAAATGTTGTGAATGCAGTGCTAGGTTTGATAAACATTTTCCATATTATTTTATTGAGCTAGTTACTATAAAAACATTCACCGAACTCACAATATTTATTAACGACAACTGAATTTTCAATTGTTATCCGAAAATGATAGAAGTATATGCCATTGAAAACCAGTGAACACCTGGGACTTGTGGTCAATGTGGTCCAGATATCTGAACACCCCTTTCACACTGAATAAAATTTATGGATTTAGTTAGAGATTGAAATTATAAATACATCAATAAAAATAATACCCATGATAACAAATATATTCCATGGTTCAGTCTAAAGTTTCTTTCTTTTTAAATTCAAACAATATATGACAATCATTAATTCTATGTACATGTTCATCCCAACATGTTTTATATATTGCAGAATTTATTATTATTTTGACAATTTTTCATCAGTACAATAAATTCTAATTTATAATATAATTCATTAAGTAATAATTGAATGATGCTTTTGTGTATTTGTATATTCTTTGATACCAAAAAACAGAGATTTTTAATGATGTATTTTGCCAAATAAATAATAAACAAGATGTTTGTTTTTAGTTACTGTATCCACCATTAATAAAAATTTAAGTAAAGGAGACGGAATCTTACTTTTACCTTGATTATACATTGAAAGATATATGGAATTCCCACGACAAGTTTAACCCCACTGCAATTTTTGCACCTGTCCCAAGTCAGGAATATGTTGGTCATTAGCATGTCCTAGTCTTCTTATTGTCCCCCGCCGCACCGCGACGGTGGGACATAGTAATGGTCTGCGTCCGTGTGTCCGTCCGTCCGTCCGTCACACTTTCTTGTGGACGGAACTCCTCGGAAACCATGTAATGGATTATGTTCAAATTTTGTAGGATTGTTAGTCACTATATGTACTAGATCATATCGCACCGCCATTTTGATTCGTCAATTTTTATAGGAGTTATGGGACTTTGTCCATTTTTAGCAATACTATACAACTGGAGATCTTGTGGACGCAACTCCTCGGAAACTGTGTATTGGATTTTGTTCAAATTTTGTAGGATTGTTAGTCACTATATTTCCTAGATCATATCGCACCACCATTTTGATTCGTCAATTTTTATAGGAGTTATGGGACTTTGACGATTTTTAGCAATACTATACAAATGGAGATCTTGTGGATGCAACTCCTCGGAAACCGTGTATTGGATTTTGTTCAAATTTTGTAGGATTGTTAGTCGCTATATGTCCTAGATCATATCGCACAGCCATTTTGATTTGTCAATTTTTATAGGAGTTATGGGACTTTGACGATTTTTAGCAATACTATACAAATGGAGATCTTGTGGATGCAATTCCTCAGAAACCACTTTCCAGAATTCCTTCAAATTTTACAGGATTGTTAGTCACCATTAGTACTAGATCATGTAGCATCGCCATTTCGATTCGTCAAATTTTGTGGGAGTTATGGGACTTTGATTATTTCC
>MJUU01058136.1:57560-85438 GCA_002080025.1 Modiolus philippinarum
GAATTCCTTCAAATTTTACAGGATTGTTAGTCACCATTAGTACTAGATCATATCGCATTGCCATTTTGATTCGTCAAATTTGTGGGAGTTATGGGACTTTGATTATTTCCCAATGCTATACAATGGCAAATCTTGTGGACGCAACTCCTCAGAAACCGCTTGCCAGAATTCCATCAAATTTTACTGGATTGGTAGTCACCATTAGTACTAGATCATATCGCATTGCCATTTTGAATCGTCAAATTTTGTGGGAGTTATGGGACTTTGATTATTTCCACATTGTTATACAATGGCAAATCTTGTGGACGCAACTCCTCAGAAACTGCTAGTCCGAATTCATGATAATTTTACAGGATTGTTAGTCACCATATGTACAAGATCATATCGCATCGCCATTTTGATTGGTCAAATTTACAGGAGTTATGGGACTTTATCGCCTTAATGCGTGCTACAGCTTAGGAACAATCTGTAGGCGCAACTCCTCGGAAACCACTGAACGGATTATGCTGAAATTTAGTTTGAACATTTGCCACCATATGTACTTGATCATATTATGCTGCCATTTCGATTGGACAAATTTTACGGGAGTTATGGGACTTTATCGACTTAATGCATACTACAACATAGGAAGACTTTGTTGACACATCTCCTCAAAATCCAATTAAGGGATTTTGCTTAGATGTTTGCCACCTAATGCAGTTGATCATATCTTGCCACCATTTTGATTCGCAAAATTTTACTTGAGTTATGGGACTTTATCCACTTTACTGCGGCGGCGGGGGACATAGCTACGTGTAGCAATCTTGTAATATTTTAGTTTCTTGACATTCGTGTTATTGGATATGGTTTATTTCCATTGATTTATTCACTTTTTAACTCACCTGGCCAAAGGCCATGTGAGCTTTTGCCATCACTCGGCGTCTGTCGTCCGTCCGTCCGTCCGTCCGTTAACTTTTATTCAAAGATCTTCTCCTCTGAAACTGCTTGACCAATACTAACCAAACTTTGCATGAATCATCACCAGGGTATGCTCTATCAAGTTTGTGATTTTTATGTCTGTAGACCAAACAACATGGCCGCTGTTCCTAAAAATAGAACATAGGGGTAAATTGCTGTTTTTCCAAATTACTCGAAAACCATTACAGATATCAGAAATCTGACATGGACTAAAAATGATCAGCATGATGAGATCTACCTGCCCTGCAATTTTGAAGAATATTTGATAACCCATCTTGGAGTTATTGCCCCTTTTCTGTAAAATTTTCATTTTTTTGTTACTTTTAGTCTTATATATTGAAAATGGTAGAAGATAGAAGTGAAGTTTAAATTACAAAAATGGTCAGCATAGTAAGATCTACCTTTCCTGCAAGTTTGAAGAAAATCTGACGACCCACATAGGAGTTATGGCCCCTTTTTCTTGAATTTTCATGATTTTATAACATTTTTACTATTATTTCAAAAAATGTTTGAGATGGAGGTTAAATGTGAATTACAAAAGTGTTGAGCTTTTCCAGGACTACAATTTCTACATATGTGCAGCAGATTAGCATCTCATCCAAGATGGCCCCCACTAGAGGACATAGTTTAACATAGGACCCTATGGGAAATGCATTCAAAGATCTTCTTCTCTGAAACCACTGAGCCAATGTGGACCAAATTTTGTCACAATAGTCCTCAGGTGGCCCCCTTTAAAATTTTTGATTTTTGTGGTTGTACCTCATCCAAGATGGCCGCCAGAGGGGAACATAGTTTAACATAGGGACCCTATGGGAAATACATTCAAAGGTCTTATCTCCTGAAACCACTATAAGCCAAATAGGACCCAAACTTGGATACAATTGTCCTTGCATGCTGGTCTCCTTTAAAGTTTGTGATTTTTACGTTCGTACCTCATCTAAGATGGTCGTCAGCACAGGACATAGTTTAACATAGGACCCTATTGGAAATGTATTCAAAGATCTTCTTCTCTGAAACTACTGAGCCAATTGGAACCAAACTTAATCACAATAGTCTTTAGGTGGTCCCCTTGAAAGTTTGTGATTTTTATGTTCATACCTCATTGAAGGTGGCTGTCAGCAGAGAACATAGTTTAACATAGGGACCCTAAGGGAAATGCATCCAAAGATTTTCTCCTCTGAAACTACCAAGCCAAATTGAACCAAACTTGGTAACAATAGTCCTTGGCTTGTCCCCTTCAAAGTTTTTGATTTTGACGTTTGTACCTCATCCAAGATGGCCGCCAGCGTGGAACATACTTTAATATAGGGATCCTATGGGAAATGCATTCACATGTCTTCTCCTCTGAACCTACTGAGCCAATTGGAACCAAGTTTTGTTACGATTGTCTTTGGGTGTTCCCTTTCAAAGTTTGTAATTTTTATGTTTGTAACTCATCCAAGATTGAAAATGTAACATCTGGTGAACTGATTTATAGTATGAATGGGTGGTCTCTTTGTGACAATAGATAAAACCAGTCACCAGGTGAGCGATACAGGCTCATGTGAGCCTCTAGTTTACCTTTTTTTTTGGCCATTTAGGGCTTGCTATATGATGTGAGGTTCCTCACTATGTTAAAGACCGTACGGTGACCCCTAGATGCTTTGTTTTGGGTCGTTTTAACCTAGATATGGGATATTGTCTCCTTGACATCTACCCCCATTTCCTTTCTTTTTCATATTTGTCCAGTGTCTAGTATAAAGTACCCTCTACTGGCTGATCATTTTGGAACCAGCCAGCAATTGCAATATAATGGCTAGATTATACAGGTTTATCGGTAATTTGTATGAATTTCTTTTCATCTACAGAGACTGATATTCTCAGTATCACCAAACTGGACACTATCATGAAATTATTCATGTGAAGGCGTCACATGCGGGTTGCTATGATGACGTCATGTTTTGGAACTAGTTGTGGTGTTCATACGCATAATACGATGAATGAAGAATGCATATAAATTATAGCAATAAACAATAGATTAAAACTGCTAAATAGAAATTTTGGCTTATTTTAAATTATTATAGAGTTTTATTTACAATTTTATAAATTACCCATAAAAGAAATATATGAAATTTGTTTTTGATACCGACCTTATCACGATGTAACGCATCAAGCTCCCCCAAGGACTCACTTCATACTGGCGGTTATAAAGTCCATATCAAAAACAAAATGTCTTGTATTCCATATTTCCTGTATACAGCATGCATTCTAATTGCAATTTTATCAGGATTTCTTAGTGTGAGGGGATGAGATGTACAATACCCATATTCTTTGATGAACAACTGAATTTCACCTTTTCTTGCAAGTGGGAGAAAATAAAAGGAGTAGTTACAACACCAAAAAATTGGTATTGTAACAGTTTACATATTTTGAAGGAAGAAAATGGTTTCTCTTGACCTGATGCCTTTTGGTTAGAACGATGTTTCCAGAAGATATCTACATAAACAAAAATTCATCATATAAGATAAATTAAACTATAACAACCTAGTTTTTAGGTGCCATTTACTTGAGAACATAGTTTTCAGACAATATTTGAGTATAGAAAGCTCATTAACTTCTATATGACTACACACAAGCATAGTTCCAAATGAACACAACATGAGTACATTTAGTGTTGAAACCTGTGTGTTGTGTGCTGTTTGTTCCTTCATAATTAGTTCCAATGGAACAAACAAAACAGATAAATGAAAAATGTTTGTGGATGCATCTTGGATAGTACTAGGCATTGGTATAAATAGTAGGTCAGCTTGACCTATATTTCATGCATGAGTGACTTTGGTTAAAGGTTTCTCCTCAACGGAGCATCTTACTTTCTAAGTACGGGGTTCCTAACTTTGCAAACACTGTTTTAATTTTGTACCAAGTAATTGTTCTGCAACAAATAAAAGTGACAACAAAAGTCCGAATCATTAAGAGGGAAAGATCAGTAAGGACAATCCATAAAACGTACGCCAGTATCGAAAATACACAACCCAACACAGAACATTTTAGGTAAGCCGTCATATTCCCGACTTGGAACGGGCATATTATATATAAAATGGTGGATTAAACCAGTTTAATGATGCATCAACCTCCCGCTTAAATCACAAATAACTAACTGAATTACTTTTGGAATGTAAAAATTCTTTTGAAGTTTGAAATAAATGAAATTCAATAAAAAGATCAGTTCCACATAATGTGATTCAATCTGCATTTGGAAACTAATAAAATGTTTTTCCCTAAGTTCATTTCTTGTAAGTTTTGTCTGATATTTTCTTCAACAATCGATCTTCATGGTTATGTGATGATTTTTGTCTCACCCGCGACGAAAGTCGCGGAAAGCGAGACATAGGCGTGCAAAGTATGATGGCGACGGCGACGGTGGCGTAAACTCAAGTTTTTATATAGAAGCCTTTGATGTAGGAACTTTATATTTGGTCCATAGGTAGCTTACGGCAAACCCTATCTGTCGGACCCAAAATTATCTGACCTTGACCTATATTTCGCGGTCCAGTGACCAGGTTAAGTTTTTTTGCTTAAGTCCATTTCTCAATAACTACAAGCTAGCATCAATGATATTTGGTATATAGCTTGGTCTTGGTTAGTACATGTCAGTCTGCCATATGGCTTTTGTCCTTGACCTCAATTTCACGGTCCAGTGACCAGGTTAAGTTTTTTTGCTTAAGTCTGTTTCTAAATAACTACAAGCCATAGGTCAATGATATTTGGTATATAGCTTGGTCTTGGTTAGTACATGTCAGTCTGCCATATGGCTTTTCACCTTGACCTCAATTTCACGTTCCAGTGACCCGGTTAAGTTTTTTTGCTTAAGTCTGTTTCTCAATAACTACAAGCCATAGGTCAATGATATTTGGTATATAGCTTGGTCTTGGTTAGTACATGTCAGTCTGCCATATGGCTTTTGACCTTGACCTCAAGTTCATGGTCTAGTGAACAAAGTTGAGTGTTTCTGATTATAATAGTTTCTTAATTACTGTAAGTGGAATGGTAATAATATTTCGCTTGTAGGTTGCTCTTGAGTGGTACATGACTGTTTTAGCGACAAGCAGGGACGGGCGAGACATCTATTAGGGTCCACTCTTGTTATATCTTTCATCTCCTATTACTCCCAAACATTAAGTCTCAGAGACTTTGAACTTGGTCGACCTAAGTCAAAGTCAAGGTAAAAGTCACTGATAAACTTAGACATTGGACCTTATTTGTGGATAAACTTGGGAACTTAAAAATAGCTGACGAAATACAATAAAAAAAGGTTCAGTATGATGAGATGCTGCTTTGTAAAATATTCGTCCAAGAACTTCGACGACTCTTCGTTTGAGTTTATGCCCTTTGAAAGATTTTTAATTTCAACCTACGTTAGATACTCCAAATAACTTAATACCGATGTTACTTTGAACCCACTTTCTATGAGCATTTCGACAACTTATGTCTCCTCAGTGCAGATAAAAATCTAAACGTTTAGAAGACCATAATCTCAAAGATGTTTAAAACTGATAGAGAACAAATAACCAAAATGATCTAAATGTAAAGCCAAAATCTGCCAAGGACAGAGCTATGCATTAGGGAGATACTCCTCAGTTTTCAACAAATTTACAAAAATTTAGATATTGTAAGGTTCCAAAATAATCGGCTTTCGGGTCAGCACAACGATATGAAGTAGAGATCTAGGACCTTCATATTGAATCGAGGCAGCATATATTACATCAAAATATGCCAAGGTCAAAGGTCACCGATGAACTTTGACCTTGCACTTATTTGGTGGATCAACTCGGAAACCTTAATGATAGATAATCAAATATAAATGAAACTGTACAGTAAGCTATACTTTGTAATATTTGGGTCGTGAAGAGATTTGACGACTCTTTGTTTGAGTTATATGCTGTTTTTAAGATTTTCAGTTTCTAAAAATGGTCAAAACTCCTAAACGATTAGGAGCGAAGGCTGAATTAGGGTGACATGTTACGTCAAAAATGTCAAGGTCAGATTCGCCCATGACCTTGATCTTATAACAAGAATTTTGGATAAACTCTGAAACCGTAATAAATACCTGAGCAAACATAATTGGGATAATTTCCCCTGCGACTGGCCACAGCTTTGTTATAGTTTGGTTGAAAATATTCAACAAGTCTATATGAGTTATCATTTTAAAGTTTAGAGTGACGATCAATATTCCAAAACAATAAGTCGTAAAGACTGCTTCTTCACCATAAGCTGATATGACATAAGGGGACGACCATTTGATCCTGGGGGAGGGGGAGGGGGGTGGGCTCGGCAAATTTGGAAAGGTTAGATTATTTATTTTCAACTCCATTCTGGTCATGATATTTATTTCCAAGCCAAGATATTTATTTACAAAATCTGTCAGGCCCCACTCAGAATCAAATGGTCGTCCCCTAAATTACACCCAAATATGTCGAGTTAATAGGTCATCGATGACCAAGACCGTTGGCCACAGAACTTGTTTGCAGATAAATAAGCGAGACCCGAACCGTCAGTCAAAATAACGAACAATCCATGAACAATGGCAACATCGGAAACACTAAGAAACAAGGACACCGCATGAGTACGGGACAAAAAAAGAAAAATGAAGACACACATACAGATGAACAACACGGACCCAGTTGTACCGGTAGAGTAAGCATCTCCTGCTTTTTGTATAGATTAAGAAAAAGGAAATATCTTGCATTTGGTCTTCGTCTTAGTGAGTTCGACAAAAACATGTTCCTATGGACAGGGACTAATATTTGAAAGATTCACATTTCTTACAATTTCGGTGTCGCGGCAGATTTACCTGTAAATCGTCGTATTTTTGAGCATTTCTCTGTTGAAACAGTACACTTTACAGTTACATTTTCTACCGATATTACAAAATACATTATTTTATAGAAAAAATTGCTGCAAATCATAGTATAATTTTGTGAGAATAAATTTTTTCCAAAATACACAAATTTTGCTCAAAAACTTGGATAATTTTGGCTTTTTTAGAAATATTCCGCGAAATTTTACACTTCATGACGTTTTTTTTTGGTACACTATCCCCAAAATATTTAATTATACAAATTTATATGATTGAAAAGATGAAACTTCGATGAAAATCATGATAAATTTTTCTTTAATTTAGTTGAAAATTTAGTTGTAAAATACACAGGGAAAAGTTTAGTGTTTCAACTCCAATTTTATCATGTTATATTAGTCCCAGAGATGGACACCTTTTCTAACGTTTTCACCCTCATTTAGTGTACGTCCTGGTTCATGCAAAGACATTCTCTACAATTTGACGTTTTTCTTCCGTTTCCAAACTATGTTATAAATCGCCATAACTGGCAAAATAAATAAAAAAATAATCAGCCTTATGAAATGTTCAGCTAAGAATCATGTAGAACAACGCTTGCACGGGTCCGTTTTATATTAATGTTCAGTTTTCAATTTTTTTTTTTATTTGATCTTCGCGGAGGTGATAATTTATTTAGATAAATAACAAGTTTTCATAAGGTATAACCACATTAAATAGTTTTAGAACTCGCTCTGTCTTTATATTAAAATTATAATTCCGGATACTTTCATCCGAATATCCGGGAAGGACTCCTTTTCTATACAAAAACCGGAAGCGTGTACGCGCAGCCTGTGGGCTACGCGTCCACGCGGCGTAGACGCGCAGCCACTGCCTTTTATAAACCACCCGCCGTGTTGAACGACTTGAACATGCCAACTCCGGTAGAGAAAAAAACAAAGGAAAGATCTGTTGTCATCCGGGAAACAGATATCCCATAGCGATCCACAAGATCTTGATGTCGACCGTAAAACTTCTGTAGTGATGACTTTAGGTTTTGGTTATATACCCTTGCTTACGTAGTCTATTTGTAAGCAACCGAGCTCTTATCAAGGAAGTTACTGTATCGACCACAAGCCCTTGAGTGGCGAATGAGTTGTGAGATGTAAACTCTATGTATATAATTTACTATTACATCAGTTTAATATGAATATTAAACCGGCGTAAAACGTTTATTAGACTTGTATTCACTTTCGCTGTGGTAGGTTGTCTAGTGAGATTTTGACAACAAAAACAATATAACAGATACTTAGGATTTGTACTATTTTACATTGTTACCTCGTTTACATTTGTATGTTCATTTCTCAGACATATGTTTATCTTAATTCTTGTCAAAAATTAAAAAATTGCAATCTGCAAGAATTTTCCTCAAAAAATACACTCTTGACAGGAAGACTGGTACGTTTTAATCAGTACAAAATAATTGGCTGATTTTGAATACATATGACATTATAGTTAAGCCTTTATTTTCAAGTGAATACAAATGCTGGTGCTTTTGGAATGTTGCTACGAAAAAAGGCAAGTTGACTATTGGAAAAGTGAAATAATCGCGTTTGTCATACAACCTAGTTTGTAGTGTACCTCTGTTAATTTCAAGATGAAGATCAAGAAACTCGGAAACTGCAGTATGTATATAATAGCTGATCAAATGCTATGAAAAAAAAGAAAGACGTTTAAAGAGGAACTTACCAAAACAGTTGCATTCAAGATTGAGGCTAGTCTCCTGAGCAACTGTCATTATACAGAATTCATATTCTTAAAGATATGTTATTAAGAAAATTTGGTGACATTGCCAAGTACAACTTATTGAAATGTCCTCAGAAACAAGCTTGTTTTCGTAAAAGTCCATCGCAATCATTTAAAATGAGACTCATACAAATAAGTTTTTTGTTTACATCATAGTTTTGAATGTAACGGATGATTAAAATCAAACGGATGGACAAAATGAAAACTCACGGAAGTATACATCTTTGCTCAATTGACTTTAATGTTTACGATTTCACTTTGTTTTATACTTTTTGATAGGACACGTACAAATCGAAATTACGATATGTATATTTATAGCGACTCACTGTCGCAACATAATAGATACAAGATGGCAGTCAATGAGCTATACAAACCATCTGGTCGCAGTTCTATCAATCTGTCACAAAATATGTTACAAACTGTCTTTTAGTTTTGTTTTTTAAATGGCGGTAAGACATCATTTCTTTTCATTATTAAACTTGAAATGGCAAATCGATCTTGAGTGGTGAGTTTTGGACATACTTATGCATTGTCACTTGGAGAAATTAAGTAGTCTTTTCCAATCAAAGTATAATACCAAGTGTGAAAGCTTGACATCTTTGGGCAGGAACAAAATATTTAACAAGAATTTAAATCATTATAAAATGAATGACCACTTAGCAATTGACGGGTGTTTCAACTAAACCACTAAATGTCACTTGTTCTTGGCTACGATTGAACTTTGACCCATATCATATCTCACATGAATAGTAAGAGACAGTTACCCTGTCTATCTTAAAAATCTTTTTCTGTTGAATGGATTGTGAGGTATACAGGTATACTACGCTTTTATGTAACTTCGCAAACAATACTTGCAAACAGGTTTGGATACCCCATAAACTTTATTATAGGTAGAGATCAAACCTACTTTGTGAAATATGACTCCCAATCAGAGAAAAAATGTACAGGGGAAGTGATCAAAATTTTAGCATTTCAGATCGACAATATATTTTTCCAGTTTGAATGACCTGTTTTTCAACAGACTATAGGAATTCCAATGGGCACAAACTGTGAAATCTTTCAACCGATCTGCCTCTCCACTGATATGTCATCACCAAAGAGGTTTTTCAGTCGACATCAAGATCTTATGGAACGCTGCGGGATATCCGTTTCCCAGATGACAAAAATTCTCCTCTACTGAATTTGACATTACTACCGGATCAGACATGTTCAGCACGGCGGGTGTCTTATAGGAAGCAGAAAGTTCTTACTCTGCCGACGCACCTGATTTCATCCGTGATTTTAGATTTGGTCTGCACGTGATTCTTCATTTTTTCCCTTTCTATGCCGTGCTTATGTGCTGTCTTTGTTAATTGATTTTCAAATGTTGCCATTTTCTTTGGATTCTTCTATTTTTTTGACTGACTTACTTTACAAATGTCTTAGATATACTTGTTCATATGTATAATACTTGGTCGAATTCCTTAATGGCCATATAGTAGTAACATCCACCATAAAAATTATATAATTTTTTTGTAATATTTTTACAATTACCTTTACATTCAACACCGAAAGAATCCATAGCTTCTTTTTCATAAAAATGGTAAACATAGATATATGAATCTTGCCAAAGTTCACAGAAGATCTTACTTGTCAGGGGCATTAACAACAAAGGATGCTGAAGAAAACTCAGGAAAGTATTTAGTTTGATTTTTCTTCCGTAAGGCGACAGCGTTTTACCGACAGACTAGGCTCCTTGAGCTAGACTGTAGTTTAGCGGCGAGCATTCTTTTACCCATTTTTCTGATTAAGTTTTGTCCAACCCGATAGTGGTCTTACAGTTATTTGTCTATATTCGCATGCTGAATTTAAATTATAGGAAAATGAGAGAGAGAAAGGGGAGGTTTGTATACACATAAATCCGTTTACGCATACCGCTTTCTTTTTCTAGTGCCGGTACTAAGTCCGGCTATCCCGATCGAGTTGCTATCGTAATTTACGTTAATAAACAATGAAGGGATATGGAGTAAATGGAAATGAGACAAAGTGTCTGCAAATACATTGTAATAATAAGCAATGGAACAACGCTTTTATTGTTCTTCTTCATCTTGAAGTCACCATGAGGCCACCAACAATGAGCTTTACTCATACCTCATAGCAAGTTCAAGATGGCCCCTAGCACCGGTTTGAGCGGAATTCATTGCTAATTGTCGAGCAAAGCTACATCCATGCTTTTTTACCTAATGATCCATGGATGTGGGATCGTCAACAAACATAAAATTAACTGGCAAAGTCTTCTTACAATCGCTGTCATCCTTTGCCCGACAAAAAGACGATAAAAGACGATCACAACATTAAACAACCACAGGGCACTCATCGAGCCAATTATAAGAAAACTTGGCATAATAAAATCATGAGATATGGGCAAAATAAACAAGTGATCAGAATAGCAATTTCCGATTACAAAAAATAAAAAAAGCCAAAATGTGAAAGCGTGATAGCGTATCCTTTTGAGAGATTCTCTCAAGAACAAGTACACCATAACTGAAATGTATATAGAGCATACATCCCTCTCACGGGGAATCTTTTAACGGACTCCACAATGCAGGAGAGTCTTTTGTCTTTCATATGTGTTTCATATGTGTTTTTCAAGTGCAGATGCGTTGTAAGTTGTGGCCTATGATTGTAATTTTCTGCTTTTGTAGGTGTTTACTGTAATACTCAGTTTTTTTATTTTAACATTCAGATATCAGTTCGGAGGACAAAACACTGGATGGGTGAACGCTGTGGTTACATCTTGGTGTTGTCTGTTATTTATTTCATATTTTGGGGATACATGACAAGCATTATTTCCAGCATGTTCTCGGATCCAAAATGTATCATCCCTTACGAAGATCTGCAAAAATTAGTACAAAATGAAATAGCAGAACATCATCCAGAAGTTCAGGAATATCTCAATGAGATTAGTAATAACTCAAAAGAAGCAGCGGTTTGTCCGTGGCCACCATTAAAGTTTGGTAAATAAAAACAGTCGTAGAATAACAGCAATTACAGCAAAGAAATATATCAATATCCAAAAATAATAGCATTTCAAAACTGTATCCTCAGTTTAGTATTAGTGTACCTGAATTGGGCAACATAATCATTCCTGAATTTGCAAGTATCTGCAATTATCGTTTGAGATATCAGCAATTTTTCTAATTTATTAACCCATTGTCAGATAGTTTTTTCCGTAATGATTAAATGGTTAATTCTTTAAACTTGAAGATATTTTTATGTTTGCATTCCTCTTGTCAAAACATTCAGAAATATTAAGGAAATAGGAAAGTTATCTGTTTATTAACGGTTATAAAGTCTTAAGGGTATACATTCCCCTATAGCATTTCTTTGATGTGGTTTATCTTCTTATTTTTCGGGAACTTTGATACACAATTGATGCATGAAAGCAAGAGATGCTTTTTTTAATGGGATATTATCATTAAAAATATAGATATCCGATCCTTTCATTGTACGGTAAACGGTTTTCCATGTTATTTTGATTTTCTTGAATGTTTTTAAGATAGATATCATCCCAAAGTTGGATTAGGGACCGACCATTTAACCTGAAGGGGGGGGGGGGGTTATGGTTTTTTTTTCTGAACAGAAAATTTTTTTCGCGCTTCGCGCGAAACAAATTATTTCTTTTTTGCACGCATATCAACAAAATATTTTTTTTCAAAATTAACATTATTTTTTTGGGCAGAGAGCCACATTCAGAAATTTTTTTTTCATCATTTTGGCAGCCAAAATATTTTTTCACATAAAATCAGATCCAAAATATTTTTTTAGAAAAAAACCATAGACCCCCCCTTCAAGTTAAATGGTCGGTCCCTTAGTATTCTATTGCTGACTTCCATTTTGCAAGTTTTCATGAGACTGACAGTTAGGTTTTAATTTTAGAGGGGCGAAAGAACATAGATAGAACTGTATACAATTGGGAGTTTCTAGAGGCTAAATATGATTACATGGAAGATGGACATTATAAACCTACAGACTGTATACCACATCAGAGTGTAGCTGTTATTGTGTTTGTGTATAAGGGTAGTGAAAGTGAAAACCAGTTTCAAATATTTATAAATAATGTTGTGCCAAAACTACATCGTCAGCAATTAGAATTCAGCATATATGTCGTCAGACATCAGGTAAGTCAACAGAAGGCAATGAGAGTTCTGTTAGTGAAAGCAATCAGAATGATGTATGTTTTGTCTTCAGTTCGGTTTTTATTCCTCTTAAAGAATACAGTTGACGATATTTAAGAGTTTAATCTAAGAAGTGCAGATGGTAAAAGTTCCCTTAGATTCATAAATAAAACATTTAGCCATTGTTCGTCGACAAGTTTAACATGCACGAAAGAGACATGAAATGTCGAGTTGGCCATCTGTGAAACACTAGTCGATTGCATTTTTTTCACTTTGTTTTTTTTTCATTATGTTTGTCTGTAAAGTTAAAACAAGACATTATTCAAATGTTAACAAGATGGATTTCGCGTCAGATTACCAAAAAAGTTGTTTTAGATAATTACTTTTTTTTTTTTACAGAGAAATGATTTGGCTAATCGTGGATTATTTTTCAACATTGGGTACCTGCAGGCTATGAAAGACATGGACTATGATTGTATAGTACTACATGATGTGGATGTTATACCGGAAGATGATAGGAATTATTATGATTGTGGAGAATATCCACGTCATATGTCTAAACGAATAGATATCTACAATTACAAGTTTGTTCATTTATTTAGTGTTAATTCATTAAAAAAAAATAGAAATTTGAGATGATAGAAATTATTTTAACTATGGAGAACATCCACGGCATATGTCAATGCGAATCAAAATCATAAATTACAAGTTTGTATATTTATTTAATATTAATTCATGAAAAAAGAAATGAACTGAACCATGCTGTAAGTATATTTTGACACTTTGGTGTTTACTGAGTACAGAGAGTTGCATAAAATGAATATATTGCAATGAAATTTTAACTTAAAAAGCTATCGAAAAGGCAAAGTGCATCTCTCAACTGAATACAGATACTTAATAGTAAAAAAAAATTGTCCGTAGGTTTCATTCAACTTGGTATCTCTTGTTATTCTGTTCTTTCTCAAACTTTTTTTACATTACTAAATTTCAGATTTAATCCTTGTACTTTATTTCTAAAAGAGAACATAGCATTGTTTTTATTGTTTATTTTTTTTGATATATGCAGTTAGAAAAAAACATTTTCCTGTGCTTCCACTATAATGGTTTCCTTAAGAATTCTGTATTGGGTTTTTAGGAAGGATACTTTGTAATTTTTCTAATTATCACCATAAAATGCTACTTCGAATAATGAGCAACTTGTTGTATGTTTTAGACTTGTACATAAAGATTGGTGTGGAGGCATTATATCAATTAGCACAGAACAATACAAGCAAATAAATGGTTGGTCAAATATGTATTTTGGCAAACGGAAGGATAACGATGACATTTTCAGAAGGTAACTACGAGTTTATTATCGTTTTATTTGTTATACTGGTTTAAAATCAACAAGACTTTGGTCCTTGTTTACTCCGGTTATATGAATGGCTAGATGGCTAGTTCAATTTGTCTTTCTAGGTTATTTTCTCTGTTATATATGGTTTAACCATAGTTGGAATTTCCTTGCTATTATCATGGAATCATAGATCACAGAAAAAGAACCCCTTTAGTGTACCGTTCTATGGTCTACATGGGACATTTTCAAAAAGTCTACTTTTGCCCACGAAAAAAACACAAAAAACTTCTTCAATCCAGCAATTAATAGCAGCTGTTAATACCCTAATATCGGTAGACACTAAATTGAAATATGCAATCTTAAACATAAACAAATGTGTGTAGAAAGGACATCCAAAGTAAAGCTTTGCCTCGCTGGTTTTACCATGCTGTTTTTGTGGAGACTTTGTCATGTGTAAAGCTTTTATTGTTGTCTTCATCTGGAGGTCACCACGAGACCTACAACAATGATCTTTACTCATACGTCTAGGTAGGTTTAATATAAGAATTATGACAAAGCATTTTCGTTATCCAGTACTCCATATTTTCATGATTTTTAGTACCTCTACGAAACAAATGGGTTTAGTTTCCCTTTATTAACATGAGACTAGTTACAGTGAGGATACTGAACAGCCTTTTTATTTTTAGTTAAAATGTCAGAGGTTTAAAATTCATTAAGAAAAGGCTTTTTGAAAAATAGGAATTTTTGTTAAGTTCCTCTGGATAAATGTTACTATGAAATATTTGATAAAGGAAGAATCCTACTGATTTGAGATTAATAACCACTGCTACTGAAAATAGACTGATCTGTAAAAATGGTCTTTTATGGTGTTAACTTGAGTGCGTATCTGATAAAAGATTAAATTGAAACTCATAGGCACTCGGGGGGGGGGGGGGGGGTCACTCCATATGATTTTTGGTAGGGGTGAGCCGCTGGCACATCGGGACCCCCACCCTTATCATATATTAAGAATCTAAAAAATATCTACCTTATCACATATTTTTAGCAGAAAAGTAAACCTTATCATATAATACAGACAAGTATACCTTGTCATATATAGGGGTGAATGCTGTAAATTCTTTATTTTCAATCAAAAAGTAGAAAATTACACACAGTTTAATACTTTATTAATGTAGACATGTCAAATGCTAGTATCTAATTTAGATGCAACAAATTTACCTTATCACATAATCTCATCTGAAATTCCCTACCTTATCACATATTTTCATCACAATTTACTACCCTTATCATATGATCTGAAGCAAGAAAAGGTACCTATTCCAGCGGCTCATCCCTACCTCATCATATAGTGGAAGTGACCCCCCCCAGCATAGGCAATTATAAAATTGCAGAGATCGCTGGTTTAATGTAGGATTGTACATGTAAGATAATTATATAAGAATAAACCTAAATTTGTATGATTGTGACATAAATATGAATTGCAAAAGACATCAAATTCTCAAAATCACAGTTGTCAAAATATTTTGCGGCGACCTGATGCTCTGCATCAAGTTTTAATTTGTTCATACTTGTTTTATCATTGTGATGTTGTTTCCATTTGTGTTGCCTCTCCATTCATTCTAGATTTCCCCCTTTTTCGCTATTTGCGTCGGTATTCTTTTGCATCTGCATTGAATTGGTAAGCATAAAAATATGCCACTTATTTCCTTCAACCAATCCATCACAAAATTACTATTTACACAACTACTTTAATATACAACTAGTTCCTCATTCTTAACACTTGTATTATTGTTTATATACTGTTATCTTCACTCAAGAAGCTATTTTTATTACATATATATTTGAAATATAGATATCTGTTATTGCGCAAACAGAAGAGACAAAAAAAAATGAATAAAAAGCCACATGGAAACCTTTTCATATCTTTCATTTTAAAATAAACATTTGCTCTGATAATGCCGAACGATTATTATTGTAGAATAGTAACACATTATGATTTGGTAAGAACAGAAGATCAGTATTCTTATTGTAGCAGTACTTCAAATGCAACAGGCATACGGAAGAGCGACGGGTAAATACGATAGTATTTGATCATTTCACTCTACTAAAATTATTTACATATAAGAGCAGAGATATGCTATTTTTTTTCTTTTAAGTCCCGCTTATTAACTGAAAAGTTGTCTCGCACGAAAAGTGTGGTGATAAAAGAATGTTGCACGATTTCCCTTTTTTTGCAGTGAGTACTTTCTGTTGTCATAGTATTGCATGCTGAAACATTATTAAATGAAGCAGAATGAAAATTGTCATTCTTCCATCTTAAGCCACGTTCCACACACTCGAAATTTCACGAAATTGCAAGTAATGCAAGGAAACTCACCTTCGTCAATTTAATCCAAAAGAAGGTTCCATTCTCGCAAGATCATACACATTTTTTGTTTATGCATTAACATCACTAAATTTTGGAATTTCGCAATATCTTAATTTAATAAAGAGTGTCTCCCACATAGCTTTCATTCAGACCTTCTTTGTTATTTGTTCTCTATCAGATTTTACAACTTTTGGTCGATGTTCTTCCTTTTTGTTCACCTGACCCAAAGGGTCAGTTAGAGCTATTGCTATCTGCCGTCGTTCAACTTTTTACATTTTCACATTCTCTTCTGAAACTACTGAAGCACGAAACTTAGTTTAACATTGGAGCCAAAGGGAACATCATTCTTTCATCACCTGCTATGAACCTACATTTTGTATTGAAGCAAATTGAACTTATTTGTATTGGAATGATATATATACATGTAGGTCTTTTGAAAAAAATACTCATTTCAACAGGATCTGACAAAAACATGGGTGCCAGTGTGAACATGCCTAACATTGGACCCCATGTTTTTGGTAATTCATGGCATAGAAGCATTTTGTCAGTTTCTGAGCCTCTAGATTTTATTTTATCTGAGATTCAAGTTATCGAAATGGCTATATGCAGAAACTAAATTTGCGATAATTTTGTGGTATAGATTTGATTTGTTAATGTTTTAATACTTTAGACACAAAATAACTAAATACCGAAGTTACTGTGAATTTACTTTCTGCATATGCGCATTTCGACAACTAATGTCTCTTAAGTGCAGATAAAATCTAAACGTTTGGAAGACCATAAACCCAAATATATTTAAAAACCGAAAGAGAAAAAATAACCAATATGGTCTAAATGTTAAGCCAAAAATGTTTTTAAAACTTTCATTTGGTGCTGTTTGTTAATAGAGCGAAGTCGAAAGGCACATTGATAGTAAAATAGGAAATTGACGATCAATATACGTCAGATTAGTACAAAATACTACAAATAAATGGGAAATATTGAAAAATGGAGTAAATGTTGTAAAAAGGGGAGGGACCAAAGGGCCCAATACAGGGTCCTGTCCTCAAGCACATGTGATCCACAATGGAACTGCACCACAAAAAACACTAATAGAAGAAAAAATCAACATTAATAACGATAAGAGCTCGGGATAAACACTGTATATTCAACATTAAATATTCATAAACTAAGTTTGCGACAGAACAAAAAACATTTTGTTACCTGTCCAACGTTTACTATAACATTCGAATAGTACCATCATTGAAAAAGTTGATTGTTGCAACCAAAATTATTTTGGAAACTAACCCAGCTTCTTAATAAACAGTGATAAATAATACATTTACTTGTATTTTAACTGGAAATTTTGATTGACAGATGTTTAATGTTTGAAGTAACAGGAAGGACTTGGCAAATTGATGGTCTGAATACCACCAAGTATGAAGCAGTAAAGGAACAGCAACATAAACTATTTACTCTTTTTGACGTTGATATAGATACGACAAAAATTCGATGGGTAGGTCATCGGTTGTTTATTTGTCAGAAATACTGAATAAAGAATTACAAGGGAACGTTAGAGACAAATACATTGAGAACAAGATCAAGATGTGTTTGTGAAACAATGCATATGTATGGCACGCCAAAGCACCAAAAATGAGATAATATAGCATTATCTCAGGTAATGCTATTTTATCTGAATTTTTAGTACTATCATACATGTATTATCAGGTTTCATCATGACCTCCTGATAAGTACCATTTAATATTTTATACATAGGTCTCTATGAAATAATGTGGTAATGATGTTTTATCTGAATATAACATATCATTACCTGTTGATACAGTTTTATTTGCATTTTTGTGGCTTTCCCGTGTTAGTAAATGTATTATCAGTTTTCTAATATCAACCAATCAGATGTAATATCTGTGGGCAAACTGTATTATCTGATTTATGTAACTGTATTGTCTGATTTATGTTGCATCCAATCAGATATAAGTAGATAAATTTCAATAAATAATCGAATTCAAACTTTTTTAAATCAAATTATCTATGTAATCATATCCTACAGAATTTTGGAATTGTAATATAATTTCTTTTCTTTTTTGTCTCGCTTTTTGTTCAGATTTATTCATTTGCCACTTGTAACGAATTTTGCATTTATGTGTGTATTATTCTTTATTTTCTCTTTGTCTTTGTAAAATTAGTTATGGGAAAAAATCTTCTCAATCTATCAAAAATTACAATATCACAATATTTCATCTTATCTTTAAAGTTGCCTGTCTCGACATCCGCTTACCTGTGATCGTTACATAAATTTATATTTTTCCATAAAATATACATGTAAGAGTGACACCCTCACAGAACTGAGTAATTGTTTATTCACAGTAGACATAGCTGTCCTTCGAGGTTGTGATTTTTGGATCGATTTGGTCCTATTTTTTGGAGAGATGTCTTGTGTTTTGGAGAGAAATATTGATAGTTCTCTTGATTATGACCTTATTTGGTACTATTCAATGTATGTTAAGATAGTACATAAGACAAAACGAGTTACAGAATAACGGAGCGATTTTAGTTGTTTGGTTTGTTGTAAAATTAAAGATTTTGTGTATGTCCTTGTTTTATGGAGAGATCGGAGAAAAAAGTCCATGTTTTTTACCTTTTTGTCCTGGTTTTTCCAAATATCACATAGAATTTAAATTTAAAATTCACACTTAACAGAAACTTTTTATCAGATCTAAATATGTTTAATCAATAGTTCAGTGTCAGGAGATGCGTTTGATACAAAAATTGGATATGAATAATGGTTTTACACAGATGATAAGGAGTATAAAAAGACATGTATTTCCAAAGGACAAAATTTATTTTTATGTATCTTAGAACTATGAAAGGCGAAAATGTTAGTTATTCATAATGCCATGCATTCACAATATTTTATCTACGGAAACTTAAATATGTCTTTTGTAAAATAACCATTTTTGTACAGTGACGTAGTTGAGATATAACGAATTTAAAAAAAAACATTTAATGGCAATGTAAGCTTTTGTCATCACTTAATGTATTCTTCGTCCGGTATATGTCGTCCATTTTAACTTTTCCTTCAAAGAACTTTGTCTTGAGAACCACTGAATGGATTGGAACCAAAACCTAGCAGGAATGTGCCGATCCATTACCCAACATGGATACCAGCGGCTTTAAATTTAAAATTGGATTTTGCCTTTGTGAGAACGTTTTTTTGAGATCCACTGAATGGATATATACCAAACTTCGGAAATCGTAGTTTATCATTTGGATCTTATGGGAAATGCATACAAAGATTTTCTTCTAGAAAATCAAACCAAACAGATGATCAAGTATTGTTACTTTTGTTCCAATCCCTTATCCAAAATTTGGGCTAGCAGGGATCATTTTTAGCTCACCTGAGTAATTTTAGCTTTTCCCATCGTTAGAGGCGTCCAGCCGTTAAACCTTTCACATTTTCATCATTTTCTCTGAAACCGCTGAAGCAAATTCAACCAAACTTTACAGGAATTATGTATGGTTGGTTCTTCTCGAAGATTGTTCATTTCTTTCCGATGTTCCGATCCAAAAAAAAGATACTGCCAACGCGGAACTTTAACATCGGACATTATGGGAAAAAGATCTCTTAAACAACTGAAGCAAATTGAACCAAACTTTGAATTAATCTGACAAAAACCTCAGCATGAAACTTAGTTTAATATTTGACCCTAAAGAACATTTTCCTGATCTTCCCCGTAACCACTGAAGCCATTTCAACAAAACTGTAGCATAACATTATTGCAAGGATATGGCTTGTATATATGAAGCTTCTTGTCAGGTGAGCGATTCAGGCTCAGACCCGAGCCTCTAGTTCTGACATTTGACCCTATAGAAAGAATATTCAAGGATATTTCCATATTTCAACTGGACTTATTAGAGCCAAACTGAATGATTTATTTTTAAATGCTTTCCTTTAAAACAGATATGTTTCAAGTCTGTACCTTTGGAATACATTCAAAAATATTCCCTTCTGAAAACATTTGGCAAGTTGGAAATAAACTCTGGGACAAACGTTCCCTTTCAAATTGTCCTGCAATTGTGTTGTGTAGTTCCATACCTTATCCAAAGTGGCAGGCAGTAGGGGTAAAGTTAAATGTTGCATCATATAACATAAAGATTCACTTACACATATATATATATATAGCAGGCACGGATCCAGGCAATTTGAAAAGGGGTTCCAATTAGAAGTGAAAGTACATTTGGCCGTGCGGAGAGAGTTGCGAAATTTTTAAGGGTATTTCTAAGTAAAACATCAGCATATTTATTAAAAAAAGACATATTCAATGAATCCGCCAATGTAGAGCTTAAAAACGAGACCCTTTCAAATTAAAAGTTTATTTGACTATTTGTATCAGCCATTGTCCAGGTGAAAGGCTCTTGAGAGCCTATAGTTTTAAAACAGTTTCTTTCTTTTTTTTAATTACTCGAGACATACATGGTTTTATTTATCATTAAAGTTTCCTACCTTTAACAATCGTTTCTTTCCCTATTAATCAAATATAAAAACTCTTTGAATCTTACGAATAAGAACGCGATAGCACCAAATATAATTTCACTCCATAGTACCAGAAAAAAACAGGACAACGCCCCATAAAATGTGGACTTCTCTCAATTAAACCAGGACATAAACAAATGGAAAAATTGAAATAACTACAAATTTTCTGCTTTAGATTTTATTGTTGCCATGCATATTCATTTGTTAAGGGAGTATGAGCGTCAGATTTCAAAAGCATTCGAAATCCTCGGTTTTTATCCATGGAAACAGGTTAAATTTTTTGCACATGTATCATATTTTCTTAGTCATAGGTCACTTTAAAATGCATAAGATAGACAATGTATAAAATTTTGTATACTTCAAATTATATTTTCATAAATTTTAAGGCATATAAACAGCTAATGGAAATTGAAGGAAAACTCTAGAGAGAACTGTTTCCCGCCAAAATTTTGACGTCTTATATCTCAAAAATTTTCAATGGATTTTCAAAATTTTTTGCTCATGTTGTTCTATTAGCAAAGTTCTTCAAAACAAAGGATAAGAATTTAAATTCTAATTAAAAAATTTCTGACACCCGTACTCCCTCAATGTACATTGTGTTAATAAAAAAAGACAAAAATTCTCTTTTTGTCATAAATTACAACAAAACAAGTGATAATGATTTTGTGGAATAAGTCTCGTATTTCAATGTGGCAACGCTTTTGCGAGACAAAAATGCAATAATCCAATACTATATCATAAGTAGAAGTTAGGCTTATCCTAAGTTTTCTTCTTCAAGAGCTATATTCTTCAATCTTAGAAATGCCGTCTGTTTGTTGGTGTTTTACTAAACATTTTCTCCATAAAACCATGACACGCCCCCAAAAACAGGACATTTTCTCTCAAAAAAACACCACGTCGAAGGACGACTATGTCTACTGTGTCATTGAAACTAACAAAAATAATTAATCGTATCAATTACAAATTTAAAACGTATTTTTCTTTTCAATCGTGTTGTACGGAGACTTTCGAATTTCATCAGAATACGGAATTTAAAATTACATACTATATTTTCAAAGACCGAAAGAAATTACAATGTCGATAGATTGTGTTATATTTTGCATTTTCTGTCACTAAAAATAGTTTGCATTCTCCGTCACTAAGAATATTCTTCAACAATAGAAGTTTGGAGTTGATAACCATTTTTTCTATAAAAAATATGTCAATTTGCCATCTATCATTAGATATTAATTACCTGTTATTATACCATCACTCGTGAGTGAGTGGTATATTGGAATACCCTTGTCTGTCCGTCCGAAGTTCGTCACATTTTTTCAGCTACTGCTGGGCCGATTTATTTCAAATTTGGTATTTGATTTTATATATAGAGGGAATGCGTCGTAAGCAATTTTGGTCATTCTACGATATCGACTTCCTGTTTGGCTGGACTTGGCCATTTTTCCTTTATTGAACATAGTGAAAATTTTCGTCGCACTTTTCTCAGCTACTGCAGGGCCGATTTATTTCAAATTTGGTATTTGAATTTATATATAGGGGAATGTGTGGTAAGCGATTTGGTCACCCTATGATATCAACTTCCTCTTTGGCAGGACTTAGCCATTTTAATGTTAAAGTAAATACAAGTGGGGGTATACCTAGCACGACAACGCGTGCAACCTCATATCTGATTAGTAAGTTCATTACCTATTAGCAGATGATTAAGATAGTACTATATTACCTCCAAATAAGAATGTATTATCTCTGTAATTCACAAAGACCAATGTCATTTCTTTCTATATTTAATTATCAGGAGTTAATGATATATTATCTGCGCCAAAGCCACAAAAAATCAGATAATGTAGCATTACCTGAGATAATGCTATATTATCTTATTCATGTGGCTTTGGCTTGCCATACATATGTCCCTAGCAACTCTTTTCTCAAGGACAGTTTCTGGCCTTTGTGACCTTGATCTTTAACATGACATTATTATTTTTGTATTATTATGATCCCTGATCTCGGGTGTCTTAAAATGCATCAAAATCTGACAAAAAATATTTCAAAGTTTTTTTCATTCGGCATCCCTTGGGCCTCTCGTTGTTAAGAAAAAGGTACACGCTACGTAAAGTCGGTCGACATACTACAGCTTAATAATTCCATTAGCAATAAAATAAAGCACATCCTAACTCAATATGATAAATAATACAGGCATATATGTATAAACACCAAATTAAACCCCCTTTTCCCTATTTTTCTGCAACGGATGGGGCCGCTTCGACTTCTTCTTTGAAGAAAATGGCATAAATTTCTTAAAGATTCAAAGTTGGAATGTTGTGAGAAATCTATGAAAAACCTCATCAAAATCTGCCAAAATTGATTTTTTTTTCAAATTTGACCCCTAAGGCGTCTTCTTTTACAAAAATGAGAAGAGAAACCTCAAATTTTCTGACATGCTACAGCTGAACAATTTTATAAGCAATGAAATGAAGTCTCAATACGATAAATTATAAAGATTCTTCAGCCAACAAAAACACCAGTTTAATACTGACCTGGTATAAAGTGTTTGTTTTGCATAATTATGTTTTTCTTGACTAAACCTATACACCTGCCAAGTATGAAAAGTCTATCGGTTAAAACAAAGGTTAGTTTCGTATCCTCAGACAGATAGGAATAAAATATGGCCTTTGGTCTTTGCACATAAAAAATAATTTAAAATTGTCTAAAAAAATGTTAAAAAGTTTTTTCTATATGGCCTTTTCAGCCCATTGTTTCTCAAAAAGGTTATAGCTAACTTAATACATCGACATACACTGGCTGCTTATTTCCATTAGAAACAAGGAAAACAAACTCCAACACGGTATAAAAAACAGCAAAAAATGCACAGTCAAGTGTAAGAAAACACTCAATTTAAACCCTTTTGGACCATTTTTAAAAAACGGATGGACACCTTTAGGCTGCTTGTTGTTAATTGAGAAATGATTTACATGTAATTGTTTGGTGCATCTGTTTAAAGTACTGTAAGAAACCTATAGAACAAAACTGCATCAAAACCAGACAAAAATCCTTTTTTTTCATGTTCCAGCTAAGGGTCTCTGGTTTGTCAAAAAATAGCATTGGCAATCATTAATCCGTCGGTATTTTCAAGCTTCGTAATTTCAATACAAATAGAATTATGCAAACCCCGTCTCATTACGATGAATTGTAATGATTCTACAAGCAAATATGCGGAAACACTTTTGAAATTAGTGACCTTGACCTTTTACCTTTGTAATATTTAATTAGCATATAAATGTTTATAGGCTGGCCAAGTATGATAAGTCTACCTTTCACAGTTCAAAGAGCTTTCTATAAATAATAATACATCCTGGCTATTCATTTTAATAAACTTAATCCTCTTGCATTAAAATAATGCGGTGACATGATGTAGGTTCAAAAACCAAACTTTGCCACCGTTTTCCCATTTTAAAGATCTCTTTAGAAGATTATCAATAATGATTCATATTTTATGTCAAAAAATTGTTTTTCGTCCTTCCTCTACCCATTACTTTGATGAACCGTGATAAATTTTATACATAGTGATGAAGCAGCAGTAGTAAATTTAGTTTTTATAAAAACCAAGTTCTAGATAAATGATGAATTCCGTAATTTGTTATTGATTTTGTTTTACCAGAACAGACATAGAATCTTTGTTAGCTGTTTAATATTTCTGTTTCTACCGTCAAGATATTCAAAAGTTATTACTAACACTAAAACATCAGGTCCCATGTGTATATTACATAGTATTGTGAATATCTCGTGGCATACTCATATTCTAGTGTCATAAATTCATAGTTATAGGTATAACACCACTAATTCGGAAACTAGTCAGGTATATATGCGTATATATATGTAAATAAAGTCATTATTGAGTCGATATATTTAAAAAAAAAAGTGATAACATCATTACACATTCAACATGTTGACAGCTGAATATTAATTAATTGGAAAGATAGTATTATTAGGATTCTTTTAAGCCTGATTTTATCTACAAAAAGAAATTCTACAGGTATTGAAGGCGGAGGCATTTTGCCTGTAAAATTCAAACAGGAACACCTATCCACGTGTTGTTCCCTACCAAGAACTATTTCTATCATATATGCAAGTTAAGGTGGGTTGATTTTTCAATGAAAGTTTGTTGAAAGATGCCACTTCAAGATGAAACACGTGTCACTTCATTTGAAATTCTAGTTATTTTGTTACAAAAATTTGAAGCATGTGTAATTTAACATTAGAGTCTATGAGAGACTGAATTAGTAGACTTATATGCTATTCCGAAAAAAAAACACGACAATCTGTGAATGCTTGAACAGCAGAATATTTTTGGGGAGGGAGATAAAAATTATGCAGAATATTACAGAATAATTGCTTTTCTGTCTACAACAAATTTTCTCTAGGTGGTTTGTTTTTATCATACAAAAATACCCAAGCTGCATTATAAACAGTAAATTAGGTAGGTAAGGCCAAACCGGTTTATGGGTACCCAAACCTTCCCTTTTATCTATCCCGTTTCCCTATAGTATAATAAACATACGAATAAAACCAAATACAGGTAGACTACTAACTCTATGACCACTATCTTGGAAAAGAAAAGAATAAGTCAAAACGTAATTTAGAAATATGGTGTAAAGAGTGTTCGCCGCTAAACTGCCGGCTAGCTCAAGAAAACTAGTCTGCTGGTAAACACTGTCGCACTACGGAAGAACACTTCCCGAAGGATTGGTAAAATGTCATGTAACCAGTAGAAATCCGGTGTACCAGTGAGAGGTCAGTCTTCAAGTCACTGGCATCCAAAGCCAATTTAACGGATTGACATGGGATATTCTGTCGATATCCACTATTACTTAAAGAGTGTAAGTTATACGTCCAATTTCATTGGATTTTTTTTTATCAGTTTCTGGTATTTTTAACAATATTTCGAGGATGAAAAAATCCCTTTGTAATCAGCTGCTTGCGAGTCACGTCATATTTAGATTTCAAATGTTCAGATCTTCTGCAAAATTTCTTAAAATAGTTTTATACTTTATGAAATGTGTAACCTTGTTGTAAAAGTTTTGATGTGAGAGTGAGGTTACGCTCATTAAAATCGTCAAGGGTAGAACAAACTCATGCGAATCGTAGTAGTTGCGATATGTACACCCCGTAGGATGGAGCTAGAGGAACGTCGCCGTAAAGAAAAGGGAAATTAATAATAGTGATATCAGAATCGTCTCTTTAATTATGAATTTTAGTTTTTATTTTACCAGAAAAGCATTAATCTAAAATACTCATTTGAATTCTAATACTAGAAATTCATTTGTTAATATTGAAAAATCGTCGTATTTTCTAATATTGAAAAACATTATTTTTTAATATAAAAAATTCATTACACTTTTTAATATTAAAAAATACGCCACCTATGAAATGTATAGTAAATATGGAAACGGCTTGCGACTGGAAATGCGAGTTTCTGGATTATACCTTTTAGTTTTTAACATCATTTTATCATCAATGGGACCAAAGGGGGGGGGGGGGGNGGCCCCATCGCAGTTTTTGCACCTGTCCCAGGTCGGGAGTGTGTTGGTCATTGGCTTGTCCTTGTCTTCTTATAAAAATTTTAGTTTCTTGATATTCGGGTTATTGGTTGTGGTTTGTTTCCATTGATTTATTCCCATTTTTACCCTTTTCGGGACAATTTAGGGCTTATTATAAACATTTTTTTTAAATTATGGATTTCCTTTGTTTGGGTTCTAGTGCTGCTGATGAGGAATACATTTCCGAAATGGCCATACAGCTCATTAAAATTATTCCAGTTGGAGTTCTCATATGTGTTATGGTCTCATGTTCATTTACTCCATATCCTTTCGTGAAATATTGTTATATGGTGTGAGGTTCCTCACCGTGTTGAAGACCGTACGGTGACCCATAGATGCTTTGTTTTGGGTCGTTTTAACCTGGAATCGAGATGTTGTCTCCTTGAAACTTACCCCATTTCCTTTCTTTTCATATTTGCTTTGTTCTTTTGTAATTTAATATTTCATTATTTTCTCTTTGTATCCTTGTTTCACAGAGTATATGAAAATATATAAAATATCGATCCTCAAACATAGTGAAAACGTTGCATCAATGGCCTCTTTGATCATTTCTTACTGAAAACATTTAAAATTTCTGGTAGACAAGTTTTTATTGAGGGTAATGAAACTGCTGATTTATGAGGACATTTCCTTCTTACAAATCCAACTTAACCATTGTTGTATAACTGTGTTTATAGGTAAAAGGGTTTAATGTTAAAATCCTCACCAGTCATGCCCTTTATCAAACACAAATGCATACCAATTTTTAATCATTAAATTGATACCGATAGCGCTAACATAGTAGCCAAATTTTTTAAATCTGAAAAATCAACTTTTTTAAACCCCCCGCAAACTAAGTTTGGGGGGTATATAGGAATCACCATGTCTGTCCGTCTGTCCGTCCCCTTTCGTGTCCGGAGCAGAACTTTTGTACCGTAGCACCTAGGATTATCAAACTTGGTGTGTGGATGCATCATGGGAAGACAATGTGTCGCGTACCAAATTTAGGTCACTGTGGCCTTGACTTTGACCTTTGACCGTTATGATAATAAAACAATGTGCATTTCGTGTCCGGGGCAGTAGCACCTAGGATTATCAAACTTGGTGTGTGTATGCATCATGGGAAGACAATGTGTCGCGTACCAAATTAAGGTAACTTTGACCTTGACTTTGACCTTTGACCTTTATGATATATAGTAAAACTGTGTCCGGAGGAGAACTTTTGTACCGTAGCACCTAGGATTATCAAACTTGGTGTGTGGATGCATCATGGGAATACGATGTGTCGCGTACCAAATTTAGGTCACTGTGACCTTGACTTTGACCTTTGACCTTTATGATAGTAAAACC
>MJUU01058136.1:89625-138513 GCA_002080025.1 Modiolus philippinarum
TTGACCGCCATTTTCAAAATGGCCACCAAAAAAGGCGGGAAAATTCAACATTGTCCGATTTCAATGACATTTGGTTTCCAAATAGATATTGATGTCGCAACTTCAAAACTGATGTTAAAAATTGTTCGTTGACTGCCATTTTTAAAGTGGCTGCATAAAAAGGCGGGAAAATTCAACATTGTCCAATTTCAATGAAATTTGGTTTCCAAATAGATATTGATGTTGCGACTTCAAAACCGGTGTTGAAAATTGTGTGTTGACTGCCATTTACAAAATGACGTCTCGACTTCAAAACTGGTGTCGAAAGTGGTCCTTAGCAAGAACGTTTTTTGTCAAAAAAAGCCCAACAAAGAAATATAGTAAAACATGATCAGACTTTAAAAACAGTTCAAGATATTGGAGGTGTTCGAGCTACAAAAGTTTGAGAAACTGAAGATCAACTGTATAACTTACAATGTTTCCTTGATTAAGGCAACTGAAAGCCAGGTGAGCGATACAGGCTCCTGGGAGCCTCTGGTTAAACAGTTCATTGTATCTTTTACTGGCTCAAGTTTTGGCAACGATATTTTTTTTGAAATTGCTATAAGGTTTACCTCTACAAGGAATAACAAACCTCAGTTCATTGAAGTAAAAAGGGATCTTTTTTGACAACAGTAAGGACAACAAAATGTTTGGAAAATGGCTATAGGGTTTGCCTGAGCAAGAAACAAACAAACTTATGTTCATTATATCTTTCAAGGATCGCAGTTAGGGCAACGTTATGTTTGGAAATTGTGATAGTGTCTACTTCAGCAAGAAAAAGAAAACTTGTGTTAATATTTCGCTCAAGGGCCCCAGTAAGGACAATGGTATGTTTGGAATTTGTAATAGAGTTGCCTGAGCAAGAAAGAAACAAACTTCAGTTTTAAAGAGTAAAAAAATTCAGATCAGTCTATCCTGCACTGAACCAGTAAGGGCAATATAGTCTTATATATTATCACACTGTTTGTAAGTTCTTCATGGGAAAACGTTCCTTTCAGGTAAACTTCACATGGTGAATTCTGAGATTTACTTCGATTTTTTCTGTTTTTCTCTCTTTGTAGGTTGATATCAAATTCATCATTTGTGATTTATATATGTAGCCTAAAACTAACATTAATATAGATTGATCCGTTTTATTTGTGATGAACAATGCAACACTTTAGCTTCAATATCTACCTCTATAATTATAAATGTGGTTATTTGGCACGCTGAAAAATACAAATTTTAAAACAGATGAAATCATTTTCTTGCAGTATCGATATTTTAATCATTGTTCTTCAACAAACTTATTTCTTTCTACTCTATTGAGATTTCTTTTTTCGTTACGTTTCATTGATTCAGATAGGCATTTTTATTTCAAATATTATAATAAAAACACTTTTCATTAAATACAATAAAGAAATATTATATATTGACCATGCTTTTAGTGAGCTTAGTGTAATTTTCTATTGTATCGACAAAGAGGTTAGTATTATGTGATGATTTTGCTATGCTATGCTATTGTTGGTTTAACGTTTTAATTTAATCAATATAGACGATGTACAGCTAAATTATAAAAAGAAGCATTCCTGCAAGCTTAGTTTGTAGAGTATTTAGCCTTTCAATTTCCTTAAGACTACAAATAAGCTTTGGATGTAGGGTTGTTACCATTTACGAAGTGAATTCCACTCAAACCGGTGCTTGGGGCCGCTTTGAACTTACTATGAGGTAGGAGTTTTTGCTCTTTGTTGAAGGCCTCATTGTGACTTCAAGGTAAAGAACAAAAATGAAAACATTGTTCTATTTGCTTAATCTTACCATAGAATAGAAAAAATAACAGGAAACACCTACAATGGCGGAAAACACAGTAAAATGCCACAATATACGAGGGAAATGAACAAAGAAATTAACAAATAAAAAACAAAAGACAAACGCAAACATCGATAGGAACTCGGGACAGTCGGACCTGGCACCGGCTCTAGCAAAAGGGGTAGGGTTAAACCGGTTCATGGGTACCCAAACCTTCCCTTTCTCTGTCCTGTTTCCCTATAGTATTAACATACGAAAAAACCAAAACAGGAAGACTACCAACTCCGTAACCACAATCTTGAAAAGTAAAGGGGACAAAACGTAATTTGAAAGTTGGCTCAATGAGTGCTTGCGCTAAACTGCCGGCGTGTATTTACATTTACATTTAATCCTTATCCCTTTCCTTGTCCACTGAGAAAGTGCGATGAAAAGGAGAAATGCATTGCACATATTTGCAATACATACTGAAACATTCCTGAAAATTTAATTGAAAAGTGCAAAGATATTGAGAAGGAACGGATAATGAAGGTATACGAAGTACACATAATTGACCCGAATAGGGTATAAAAACAAACTTCAATTGTAGCTTGGAAATATAGGAAATAGATAAAGATGAAGAGTAAAGGAATTATAATTGCATATCTGCAATAACAATTGAAGCATTGTTAAAAGTTTGGTTGTATATAAAAATGCTCAATAGGAGTTGCTGTTTCAAGGCTTGCATGAACAAAAAAATATCGTCCATATATTTTTATGTGACGGGTGCTGTATGCAGAGCAGGACAAACTTACCCCTCAGGAGCACCTGATATTACTGTATTTTTTAGAGTTCACAATGTAAGTGCTTTAGTTTTAAGTATGGTATTTGTAGTGTTTATGTATTTGTTGGAGTGTAGTTAAGTCTTCCATTCCGTTTTTGCCTTGGCTCTGGACTTTGATTTATGTAATCTTGTGCTTTGTTCCTTCGGTATTCTTCTGCCGTTGTTTTATCAATAATATTTATACCTCCTTTGTCTTTGGTCATTTCCAACATCCTTTCTGTTTTTATATCCATTGTTTTCACCATATCCATATCCACCATATTTACCACCCTGTCCATCATATCCATATCCACCATATCTATCACCCTTTCCATCATATCCATATCCACCGTTTCTACCACCCTGTCCATCATATCCATATCCACCATATCTTAAACCCTGTCCATCATATCCATATCCACCATATCTTAAACCCTGTCCATCATATCCATATCCACCATATCTACCACCCTGCCCATTATATCCATATCCACCATATCTACCATCCTGTCCTTCATATCCATATCCACCATATCTACCACCCTGCCCATTATATCCATATCCACGATATCTACCATCCTGCCCATTATATCCATACCCACCATATCTACCGGTCTGCACATCATATCCATATCCACCATATCTACCATCCTGTCCTTCATATCCATACCCACCATATCTACTGGCCTGCCCATCATATCCATACCCACCATATCTACCACCCTGCCCATCATATCCATATCCGCCATATCTACCACCCTGCCCATATCCATATCCACGATATCTACCAACCTGCCCATTATATCCATATCCACCATATCTACCGGTCTGTACATCATATCCATACCCACCATATCTACCACTTTGTCCATCATATCCATACCTACCATATCTGCTGGCCTGCCCATCATATCCATATCCACCATATCTACCACCCTGCATATCATATCCATATCCACCATGTCTACCCCCCAGCCCATCATATCCATAGTCGCTATATCTATATCCATCGTATCCATATCCTCCATATCCATATCCACCATATCTACGACTATAACCACCGTATTTATATCCAACACCATATCCATCATAGCCATATCCAGTATATCTACTACCATGCCCATATCCACCATATCTACGACGATATCCACCGTATACGCCATATCTACGACCGTACCCACCATAGCCATATCCACCATATCTACTACCATTCCCATATCCACCATGTAAACTACCATATCCACCATATTTATTACCATATTCACCGTATCTACGACCATATCCATATCCACCATATCCATACCCACCATAACCATATCCACGATATTTTCCATATTGATATCCATAGCGAGGTTTGAAGAATTTTGAGTAATAGAAGCCATCTGCTAAGATTATTAATTATATACTTGGACTAGATAAATGCTATTTTTCACCTCACGATAAACAATGCGTTTTATAATCAAAATCATTGAAAGGACAGACGTAAAGACAGTTAGCGGGCTGATAAAGCTTTATCAAGCTTACTTCCGGAATTTATCACATACCTTTCCGTCATTACTCGGAGGCTTTATCACATGCGAGTTCGTGTGTTTCCGCAAAAACGACAAGCTTTGCACACAATGCTGTCATTATTAAACAATACAAAATAACAAAAATACAAGTATTGTAATTTATCTTGCTATGGTAGTATTTACTAGAGAATATAACGACCCTGCGAATATTTTTGTTTTTGGTAGTTGCAAGATATGCTGGTAACCGATCAACGATTTTGATCGAAGAAAAGACAAAACGACTGGAAAAAACTTTTTTATTTACTTTCTTCCCGTCTTCCCGCTTAACTAAAAATCGCTTAATTTTAGATTGAGTTTCAATCATTGTTGGATAAAAAAACACGTACTCATTGTCGGGAAAAATCACATTTATTTATACTCCTGCGAAACATGCTCTGTAAACCGCGCATTTCTACCAGTTTCTCAAGCTGGTCAAATGAGTTAACTATTTTCCGACAATGTCACGCCAAAGAGTGAATACGGAATGAACGCCATGCACCTTATCACATATTCAAAACGTCTTTATTTATTACTAAACATAAAATAAAAAAAGATCATTCATCAGCCCTCGGTCATATATCATCCCTCTAGCCTGACGGCTGTCGGGCTGATGTAATAACCTAGGATTGATAAAGTGTGTGATATGAAAAATGCCATGTAATAATCTTTATTTATTATATGTTCAGTAATAAATAAAGACGTTTTGAATATGTGATAAAGTGCATTGCGTTCATTTCGTATTCACACTATGACGTCATACCCTTTATCGCGTGGCTCATCTTTATCACACACTCTTTATCGCATGACTAGCCCTGTATCATACCCTTTTTCCGAATTATTTTCTTCAATCTGACTTTTTTTTGGGGGGGCTAAAAACAATTGTTGGGGTTAAAATTTTGGTGTTCGGGTAACAAAATCTGTTTTGAAAGATTTTTTTTTGTAAGATCGGTTACAAAAAATTGACGGCATTTTTGGGATTAAGTAGTCCTCTGTTTGAATATATGATAAACTGTTTTTCATATGTTTAGTAATACATACAGACGTTTTGAATATGTGATACAGTGCTATTCACACTATGGTGTCATACCCTTTATCGCATGACTAGCCCTATATCATACCTTTTTTAAAAAAAAAATCAATTTGACTTATTTATTCAAAAATAAATTTTGGAGGGGGTAAGAAATTTGGGGGTGATTTTTTTTGGGGGGGGGTTTAAAGTATTTGCTTGGGATGAATTTTTTGTGAGGCTCAGTTTAAAAAATCTTGCAAACTTTTCCCATTACATGTTATATTTTATTCCAACCTTCTCCAGTCCTTTCCGCCCATTTTAAAAATTTTCTTCACAAAATATATTTTCTCTTACCGATTTCAATTTTTGACAGTATTTTTGGGATTAAGTAGTCTTCTTTTTAAATATATGATAAACTGTATAATACATGGCCAAATTCGTATCACATGCCGTACATTCCGAGTTACCAATATCAGCCCTCGGGCCTTATTGGTCGAGGGATGATACGGCATGTGATACGGATTTTGCCATGTATTATTCCCTATTTATCATATGTTTAGTAATAAATACAGACGTTTTGAAAAAAAAAATTGGGGGGCAAAAATTTTTTTTGGGGGGACAAAAAATTTTTGGGGGGAGGATAACAAAAATTTGTTTGGGGTGAAATTGTTTTGTGAGGATCAGTTAAGAAAATCTAGCAAACTTTTTTCCTTTACATGTTTGAGTTAGTCCAAACTTCTAGTCCTTTCCGCCCATTTTTGAAATTTTCGTCTTCACAAAATACATGCATTTTCTCTTACCGATTTCAATTTTTGACAGTATTTTTCGGATTTGTAGTCCTCTGTTTAAATATATGATAAACTGTATAATACATGGCAAAATCCGTATCACATGCCGTATTATCCCTCGACCAATATCAGCCCTCGGGCCAGAGGCCCTTGTGCTGATATTGGTAACTCGGGATGATACGGCATGTGGTACGGATTTTGTCATGTATTATTCCCTATATAACAGTAATCTAAATAAGATATCATAAAGTCGGCAAACACAGTGGGTTTGTTGTTTGCTGTATTTCTGTTTAATTTTTCAAGCGTATGCGTTAAGCAACTCTAACAAAAAAAAAAAAAAAAAAAAACCGAATTGTTGACTTATCAACCCTCACAAAGAATCTCATGCCTTTGCATCAATACGGATTTTGCGTATTTATCACTATGTAATTAATAACTAACAAAATACCGAAGTAATGGCCATTTCGACAATTTGTTTCTCTCAAATGCAGAGTATGCATGGGTAATATTTGAAATATTAAATCTAAAATATACAATGAAAGGATATTGAGTAAATGCAAATGAAACAAAGTCGCTTCAAAAATATGGTAAAACCCAGCAATTGAGCAATGCGTTTATTAATTTTCTTCATCTAGAAGTCGCCATGCTATCCTTCAGCAATTAGATGTGCATACACTTCACAGTAAGATCAAGATGACTCCTAGCAACGGTTTTAGCGGAATTCATTTTCTGAATTTCGAACAACGCCACATTAATGTTTCTCTTTACTCATGGATGTGAGGTCGTAAACAAGCATTAAATCAAATGGCAAAGTGCTTTTGAAAAACAAAAGGTGGTGAGTAATGAAAGGATATGGAGTCAATGTACATGAGACAAAATCTCTACAAATATATGGTAAAAAAAGTAATGGAACAAAGCTTTCATTGTTGTACTTCATCTTGAAGTCACCATGAGGCTTTCAACAATGATCTATGCCCATACCTCATAATAACAAGACGGCCCCTAATATATATATATACATATGTATTGGCTAAAGTTATTTTAAACAATATACCTTCATTTACTCCTTTTTTCTCTGTTAAGTCATCTATAACCATTACTGCATCTGAAAGATTATTTTCATATTGTAAAGATAGGTAAGCTGTAAAGGGTTCAAATTAATATTAGTTTTACTGTTAGTGCAACGACAGTTGTTGGTTGCAGGGAATTTAAAGTGTCTTCATTCAAAAGAATAAAGCCAAAATTTCTAATTGTTCTTCTTGTGTTTGTTTCAGACAGGAATATGCTAAATCTCATTTCATTTGACTTAAATCTTTGCATAAAACATCCAATACTCATGCTATGCTTTAGAGAAATAACCGACCGTGATTTTACGCAGTGTAGATAATTTGAAACATTATCTACAAATGTCAAAATCGCAAATATTTTAGATTATCGCGTCAAGAAAATAAAAGTTCCCAAATTAAAAGAGGAGTATATTCTGAAACCCCCCCCCCAAAAAAAAAAAAAAAACAAAAACAAAAACAAAAAAAACAAAATGAAGTGAAAAAACTCTACTGAACTTACCTTTTATTTTTTGCAATATTTTATTATTTGTCCCTTCTACTGCATCTAAAAGGAGAAAAAAAATATTTTAAAGGGTAAATAATCGTTCAAATGTAAAACTATTGTTACTTTCAATTTGAATGATTATCAATCTTTTACTGATTGAATTTTGGCAATTTTATCAAAAGTTTTATTAATTGTATCCACCAAAACTCATTCAAAGAGACAAATCTTTAAATATTCGTAACTCATGCCCTTAGCCGATTTTGGCTTTTTTCCAAGATCTTATTTGTTTTTTTTTCTCTTTGAGGTGTTTTACAGCTTTCTGTTATTGTCTTGCATATTTGGACATTTGGAGTCAAGGCTAAATATCGGATGATAATATCAATTAAAGTAACTACTAATTTTTATACAAAAATGGACTTTTTCTCAAAACTAATGTATAATTGTATATTTCCACTCAAACGTTTTTTGTGCAACAAAATTTGCTAGTCAACGACCCGCATAAAATGAAGAAAGAATTGATTTTTCCATATCCACACCTTCTCGTCCAATGGAAGAGAAGCATTTACCCTCTTATTTTTCATGAACCGCACCTTTTCATGTTTTACAAGAGTAAATTTTCATTGTTGTTTTATTAGAGAAGAATGTGTACACGAGAATACTGAATTATTTACTGATCAAGACCTGAGTATCCTAAGGCATCAGTTAAAGGACTAATGGCTTGACACAAACATATCATCTTGTTTTACAAAGTCATGTAATAAAATGTTGACATACTTAGCATACAGAGAAAATGAAGTAAACAACTGATAAATAAGATTTTAATATTGTGAAAACACAAGTCGGTAGCATATTTCTTTGATTTCTACAAGTTTCAGAAGTTAAACTCCATATTTAAATTCAGAAAGAAACCTTTCCAATTATGCATATATTTTCTCTATCTGATATGTACTTTTTGATATTCAAATACACTATTTGAAATGAAATACATTGCAAGTCATGTATTATTTATACCACGTCTCTTACGAATTAATATATTTAAAGAAACGAAATGTGCGAGTTTGTTTAAATATATTAATGAGTAAGAACGTGGTATAAATGTTTTGTAACAAAAATATTCATGAGTGATTGACAGTTCGATAAATTTAGGCGTAATCAACTATCGTATCAACATCAAGCACTCGTGCAAGTTTGTTAGTGAGGCACGTGGTGTATTAATGCTTTGCAAAAACATTGTTTAAACACGATATGGACACAGGACATGAACTAGGCTATTAAATAATAGATCAGATGTTTGATTTTACGCTTCACTGAAACAGTTTCGTTTCCGGGCAATTTACATTTTTTGTATAAATTTTGACAAGTAAATGTTAGTGAGGATACAAGATCTAAAGTTCTCGGCACAGTGAGAAAGAAAACATCGGGGGAAAATGCATTCATCACTATCCCCGACAGACAGAAAACCCGGAATTGGTTGGCGACTATACTGCGACAACGACATCTCTATATGGTCAATTTCAGAGACGAATAGCAGAGAATTAATTAAGTTAAATGTGCTGATCTCCCATCCCATTATTTGGTATTTTTGACGTTCAGGATTTAAGTCGATGTGCTCTTCGTCATTTTACATGACTAAGTTTCGACCTTTAAAACAATCGTTTCCTTCTGAGGACCCCCTTCAAAGATTCACATTTGTTTCGTTACATGCTTTGTTATTTTCATATTTCAACAAATGTATTTCATTGACAGATCCAGGGGAAGGGGTTGCAGGGATTTTTTCCCCTGGGACACCCCCTTTTTCCAAGGCTTGCTCCGCTGTTGTTATGAAATGTCAAAAGAACGATGAACTGTTTGACTACTGGTAGAATAAAAAACAACAGGAATGAAAGGGAATGTCACAATTTGAATTGAAAACGTGATTATTGGAAAAAGAGGTGACAAGTCGAAAAAAATATAAAACATAGGTCGATAAAAAAGGAATGTCATTCTGTAGTCGTTTTATTTAAAAGATACATGTATAAATGTAGCTCTGAAAACAGATGAAGGGGAATGTAAAATTCTGTCAAGCTTCCGAACTATGGACCACTGTTTTTTTTCAAAGAGGCGGAGATCAACAGGAAGTGGGCGGAGCGTAATCCATGGTTTAACATACGAATTTGAAGGTTATACCATGGTTTTGGCTCCGCCTTTTTCCATGCATTTAAATGGGTGATATGTCATGTGACGTCAATTCTATGGTTTAACATGCAATGTCTTATGTTAAACCATAGTTTTTCACAATGCTAAAAATAAGATATATAAAAAATAAATAAAATTAATCCATAAAAAGATCAAAGGAAATTTGTCCTATTATGTTACAATTGTCTTTTATTACTTTAGGTGAACATATTGTTAATTGATTGATCTTTATTGGAAATGATTGGATTTCTTTTAAAAAAAAAACAAGGTGTGAATATGATATAAATTGGTCAAACAATGGGTTGCCATTCTTTATGTACTACAGACCCCTCTGTTACATCTCATGGGGTTTAGAGTCCATTAAAAATGGCAAACCGTGGCTTAATATATACACATATACACAAATGACTACGTTGGTTAAACAGTACTCACAGTTGGCTGATAGTACGACAATGAGTAGATTGAACACGAGCTTCATTGTAACCAGATGGATAGTTATATCAACTGTTGGAAATCTGGAAAATACATATATAAAATTATATGAGTTATTTATTAGTAAACTGAATTTGGAAGATACCCTTTATGTACAACAACATTGGTAATAAAAAAGACTTGCAAATTAAGTGGTGCATTTTCAAAAATTATTCGTGTTGATACGTTGTTTGTTAAACACAGTTTGAGTAAAACTGTAAGTAAATAAATGCCATGACGTTAGAACCCATGACCATTTACATACAAATATGAGTAGTGTTGAAACCCATTAATTGTTTAAGTCAATACAAATTTTGTCGACAATCGCCTTATTGTGCACTTAAAATTGATACTTTTTTATTTCTTTATTTCTAATTCTGCCTGTTACATTTCTGTCAAAGGCCCAGGCTGCCATTGACAGGGTCCATGTTATAAAATACAATAGAATTTTACTTTACACCTCTATTTCCAAACAGCCCATTTTACAATTATAATAATAATATTTGACAACAACAACCCCTTCTTCGAACCCTCATAAAAACCAAGTATCATATTTTTTTCTTGAAGTGCAAAATTTTCAGTTATATCTACTTGTAAAAAATTTCATTGATAAAATAAAACCAAAGGATACACAATTTTACAATAAAAGGTAAACTTGTGTTTCAAAATGTTGTTTACAATAATGACATTTACCTTCACAATTTGACAATCTAATTCTATATAACTTGTATTCTGTATAAATAATATTATGTATTGACCTCCAATGAAATTCGGCTATTTTATTTTCAATATTATATTTCTGTTTATTCTATAATATATAAATACTAATGGTAAAGTTGCATTGACATTAAAATGAATAAAAAGGGATATTCACTCGATAGAAAGGATATTCACTCCATGAAAAAGATATTCACCGCGGGAAACGTCACGTGCGACATATTTTTAGAAAAAGGGAAATCCCGTATTTATATCGTCCAATCACATTGCTATGTAACATTGTCGCGTGACAACGTCATCGGCATCACTAAAAACAGAATTGCTTCATCTAAAGAAAAGAAGATCAGCGAAAATGGTGCAAATATGCAATGAGGAAGACACTTAAAATACGAAACAAGTCAGCGTAACACTGGTAAAGGCGTTCACACAATATTTTGGGAAAAAATCTCCCGACGGATGTCGACAACACATAGCGCAGAATCGTCGCACATTACACAGATGCAAGGAGTGAAAAGGAAGAACACAAGCATTCATTTAAAAGACAGAATTCATCGATTATTTAGGATAAAAAATTTATTCTTTAAATAAAGTCTTTAAAGAACGTTCGCTTGTTTCATTAAAATGTCAATTCCCTCCCTTCTTCACAATCTCCCACCAATGACGAACAATGGAAAAAAGCCGAAAACTCAGTGTTAGCTAGAATCTGTAAATTTCTGACAGTAAAGATAATAATAATGTTATATTTATTGTTTTACTTATCCTCAAAATATTTTTTGAACAGTATATATTTCATTTATTTTATGCAAATGTTCAAAGCCTCTTTAATCGTTAATTCGACACCATAGAAAATTTCTAGGTGTATAGTATAATACATAATAAAAAGAATTATTATGTATTTATCGGATAATAGAATAAAACAGTTACTGTCTTTAGTTTCGGTAAATGTGCAGTGTTATTGACTTTTGGGAAAATAGATATTCACCTCGCCATGCGGCTCGATGAATATCTGTTTCCCCAAAAGTCAATAACACTGCACATTTACCTCAACAAAAGACAGTAACTGTATAATATTTCCCCAAACTGGATCCCAGTTTATCTTATCATCGTAATCATTTTCCCATTTCGTTTGCGACTTAGGAGTAACATTTTTATTCAATATTTTTTGTATTACCTTTCAGATCTTTGACAGAATAGGTGATCCTGAGTTAGTAAATAAATGAATTCCAGATGTTTTTCATTTACAGAAGGTACTGTAATTCCCTTTAATACATTAATATAATTTACTGGTATAGCGGCTTTTATCTTGGAGTATTCAGAAATGCAATTTCTTCTATCAATCAAAGAACTGAATATATCGTTACAAGATTTAAAATTTTTATTTTCAGAATCCCATATATCTCGCAAAGTAGTAATTTTACTTCTTAAATAGGTTACAAAAAATAAAGGATGACCCCTGAATTTTATTTCATCATTACAAAATATATGCGTGTCAAGGATTTCCTAAACCGAATTTGGTTTGTATTTTTCTCTTAATTCAGCAAAAGCACCTACCATCATTTGATAAAAAGGTGACGTATAATGTAAATTAAGAGAGCTCAAGTTAGAACAATTACAAATAAAATAAACTTGTCCCGTTAGATTATCCAATTTTTTAAGCCAATATTGCCCCAAGGTGTTTCATGCTTCAGTTTCAGTTTTGTCGAAATGCGCATATGCAAAAAAAAAATCACAATAACTTCGGTATTTAGTTATTTGTTACCACTGGGTCGATGCCTCTGCTGGTGGACTGTTAGTCCCCGAGGGTATTCACCAGCCCACTAGTCAGTACTTCGGTGCTGACCCGAAAGCCGATTTTATTACGAACCTTGCAGTATCTAAATTTTTTAAATTTTGTTGAAAACTAAGGAGTATCTCCCTCATGCAAAGCTCTGTCCTTAGCTGATTTTGGCTTTATATTTAGATCATATTGGGTATTTGTTTTCTATCAGTTTTTTAACATATTTGATTTTATGGTCTTTCAAACGTTTAGGTCTTATCTGCACTGAAGAGACATAAGTTGTCGAAATGCGCATATGCAGAAAATAAATTCACAGTAACTTCGGTATTTAGTTATTTCTGAATGCATGATTTTGTAAATAGATTAAACGTATCTACTTTTCGCAAAATTGAATATATTCACCATATCTTTCCCCCTTTATCTCTATCTAGGCAGCATAAATTTCTCTCTAATAATTTAACTTTATTATCCCAAATAAATACCCAAATTAAAGAGTTAATTTCTTTTAAATACGCCTCAGTTATGCCTCGAATGTCAATTTCGTAACCAATCATTGATATGATTAAACTTTTAACGACCAGAACCTTCCCTTTAAAGGAGAGGTTTCGTGTTTTCCAGACTTGTAAACACGATTTAATTCTTTGTATTTTACTTTTCCAAATTGCTTCATTGTCAATTTCATACCCATGGTGAATACCCAGTGTTTTGAAATTAGTTTTAATCCATTTGATCTTTTTGAATCTCGGTTTTTTGCCCTTTAAACTCCCAATAAAAAGACCTCTCGTTTTGTCATAATTTATTTTTGCCCCAGAGGCTAATTCGTAGATATGTATAATCTCAAAGGATTTTTCGACGGACGATTCATTTTTTGTAACAACTGAGTGTCGTCAGCAAATAAACTTATTTTAGTCTCAATATCACCCGGGAGTTTAATGCCTTCGATATCACGGTCTGCTCGAATAGCGCATGCCATTGGCTCCAATTGTATAATGTATAAAAGAGGTGCAATGGGACACCCTTGTCGAGCAGAGCGAGATATCGGAGCATATCTTGAAACAAATCCATTTGTTTTTATGCATGTTTTTGCATCTTTTAACAACATGTGTATCCAACCACAAAATTTAGTGCCAAAATCAAATTTTCTTAAACATGCTTGTACCCAGCCAAATTCAACCCTATCGAAGGCCTTTTGGTTATCTAAAAAGACAATAACGCCCTCCATATAATCAGAATCAACACAGTGTATAATCTCTTGGAGAAGCCGATTTGCTTCACCAATATTCCGTCCTTTAACAAAACCCTTCTGATCGGAATGAATAATTTTTGGTAAAATATTTTTTAGTCGACCAGACATGATTTTGGCAATGATTTTATAATCACAGTTCAACACTGTCAATGGTCTCCAGTTTTTAATATTTTCTCTCTCACCCCCCTTAAACACCAATGAAATCATACCCCTACCCTGAGATTCAGAAAGACTACATTCGGCGAATATTTAATTCAGTAATTCAATAAATTCGTTTTTAATAACATACCAGTAAAGCTGATAAAAAGCAGCAATAATAAATTGATACTTCATATCATTATTTTTTCTTACATGAAAAAAATAAGTAATTAAGATATTATTTGAACTTGATGAAGTAACTAATCCTATCAATGTTTTTCCCCGATTCTACAAAGATATGGCCGTCAGCGCAGAACATAGTAAAGGAAAGAAAAAACAAATCAAAACAAATCAGGTGGAAACCACCGGCAAAATTGTCGACCGCAATGGTTCGTGACTAGGTACAGGCATTTCAAAAGAACTGGTGGGTTCAACCGCTTTAATGGCTAGCTAAACCTCTCCTTCAAAGCTAAAGTGTCCGGTAGCAACTCAACAGCAATTGCAATTGAAAGGTCGTAGACAGTTAAAATGTATTAAGTAAAGATAGAATAGTGATTTTTTATTATTTTTTTCGTGCCTTATCGATGAAACAAATTTTGAGACAGACGTAATCAAATTACATCGTATACAAAAAATACCCAAGTTGCAAAAACAGTAAATTTCGTCATGCTGTACACGTGTTTCAAGGAGTATTTTAGCCATGAAAAAGTTGGTGTCTAAAGGAAAATGGTCTGTATTCCATTTTACTGTCAAAAAAACAAGCAAGTGTTTTCCATATTTACAAAGTTAAAATTTTAACCTTGTAGTTGGCCACAATAAATAGTCAAAAATACACCAAATGTACAAATTAAAAAAAAAAACAAAACACCTAATTATATCGAAAAGAAAAAGAAAGATTTTCTTTGACTTTCTTTTCCTTTTCGATATTTTAGTTTTCTTTTAATTGTACATTTAGTGTATTTTTATCTTTTAATTATGGCCGGCTTTATTTGTGGCTATTGCACAACATATATTTTCATATCCATATCTACGGTGTTTTAAGTCATAGTGCAGTGCAATGCCTCCAGAAGCATTGCCTCCTAAGAGTATATTGTCTATAAAAATTTGATAAAATTTAAAAAAAATGAACTTACCTCTTGCAGTCAGAATGTTAACTCTGCTGCCAATCTTGTTCATCACTCTACTTTTATACTATAATAAAATCAATAAAATTGCTATAATGTTGAGTCAAAGTCTTTTTTATTTACACGTAATTTATTTTTTTTTTTAAAGAAATTTGTTTTTAATTTTACATCATGCATGCCATTTAAAAGCAATTGTAACAGCGGTGAATACTTTGTTATTAAAAAAAACATTCCGTAGATTGAAAAATATTTGTTAACTACGAAAATGTATTTCAGTTTATGAAATAATGTTAAAGTAAATGATAAATTAAAAATTGCTTCGCATTATAGCAAGCTAAAGATGACTTTGTTAAAGCCGATATTCATTCCATATGTTTCCGTTAAACTGCGGATAATCTCCCTCGTGCAAAAATCTGTTTAAGGATTTCAGCTCCTAAATTGGAGAGTAACTATCATTTTAGATAAATGTAAATGATCATTTGAAGTTTTTATGATCTCATTTTTGAGATATAAAACAACGACAGTAGAATATCGAAGGAACAAGGGAAGGGATGATTACAAAAATTGAAGCCAAAAGAAATGGCAAAAATGGCAACAGAGAAAAACAAAGACAAAACAAGGACGTGAGACAGCCACAATGGACGGAAATAAAAAGGACGACATTAAGAACTAAGGCACTCATAGTGTGAGCTCCCATGAAAACCGGGAGTGACATCAGGTGCTCCGGAAGGGTAAGTATGTCCTGCCCCACTAGCGACACCCGTCACACTATCAGTGAGGTATGATTTATGTTGTTTTGAAAGATCTGTTTGGTAGCGGATTGGTTAACGTCATTTTCTTACCCTTAGACAAAACCAATTAAAATCCATGGTACATGTTACTTCTCTAACCCCCAAACAGTACCATGGTAAAATTTTGAAAAGCTTTTGTAAATCTTTATAGTAATCAAACACTAACAAGGACAAATCTGTAGCACAAACATCCCTAACGAAGAAAAACTAAAATTGTACAGATGATACACAAGACAACACGAAAAACTAAAGCACTGACAGTGTGAACTGCAATAAAAATCGAGAGTGACATCAGGTGCTCCGGATTGGTAAGCATTTCCTGCTCCACTAGTGGCACCCGTCACACTGTTAATGAATCAATCCAGGGTCAAGTCAAAATCGGGTATGTCAAATCAGTGAAGACGTGAAATCTAGCTGAAAATGTCCGTTTTCATCTGGGATACAGACACGTCATATCTGTCAATGATGTCATGGTGACGGCCATGGAATATTTGAAGGGATGAAAGTAACAAAGGCTGAAAAAATCCCTGACTTAGCAGCTTTTGGGACAGTGTTTTTGCTCTATTCAAAAAATCACTGTTTACACTACATGTTCGACATTAACGAATCAACTGTGAAACCTACACTCCATATGCTGGAGAGGTAGGTATATTGCTGCTCAGAAAGGGAAAGTTCACAATTGGGAAGTTAGATTTCAAACGTCCATCTTTGTCAATGTATATCATATCAAAAGATCTAAGTACGAAACTGAAGTAAGTGTATCAGTAGTCTCTTTAATTTGAAGCTCATTGGGATAGATCTGGTGTAAATATTCCTTGAATTTTGGCTTATTAAGAAAAAGTATATCGTCTATGTAGCGGAAGCTGAAATTAAAGGACTGGGCTAAATGCTTTTGTTTTTTCTGTGTTAGCCCCTGTAAAAACTTGGCCTCGTACGAGAAAAGAAAGACATCAGCTAAAAGTGGCGCACAGTAAGTCCCCATGGGAATCCCGATTGTCTGCTGAAAAACGCGGCCTCCTAATTCGACAAAAATATTGTCTATGAAATAAATGATTAGAAATTGGGAAACTGAATTCTTCTTGATTTTAAATAGATTTAACAAAAGCAATTATCAACATTAATGAATGTAACATAATAAATAGGTTTTAATGGTTGAATCTTTAAATGATTTTGAATGCATTGATAAAATCAATGGAACCGAATATCTGACAGAAATACCAAACCTCCCTACGAAGATCTTTAATTTGATTTTCGGTTCCTTAGATTATAGCTTCTGCATCGTATATCCCTAAAATATCACTTCCCATCTTCACAGGGCCTAACCTCTAAGTAAGAAAAGGCTCGGAGCGTCCCAAATACGCCATTATTTGCTCGGAGTTCCCAAATTTATCACCAAAATATGTATTTTATCTAGATTTAACAAACTATGTTCAAAATTGAAAATGCTCATTCGGAGGTTAACTGTTAGTCTTAAATGGCTGTCCATAAAAATCATTCAACCGAAACTAGTAGTCGAGTTAACATGTCTGTAAATTGTCCGCTCTATGAATGTTCGAAAATTATTGATGCCTTCTGCTTTTATAGACTTTATCCGAGAATAGAAGCCAGATGAAAACGCAAAACAATTTTTGAAAATTAAATATATTAATGAAGGAATAGACCTTATTGATATTGCAGCATTTTTCGAGACCCGGATATTCAAAAACTTGTACCTGTCTATTTTGACAACCTGGAAATGCCTGTCATTTCCTTTTTTTATAAAAAACCTACTTGATTTTTTTTTCAATTACTCTTCTATTACCTGTGATGCTGATTTCGAGAAAAACTACCCTAGCAGCTGAGAATGTTCCACGTCGCCGTATCGTTATGACCGTTGCGGACATATATTAACGGGGAATTTTAACATCTTTGAAGATAAAGAAGTTCGACAATTCTTTCGAAAAGGGCCTTAATATCGCCCGCCTTCTAAAATAAATTGGCAAGCTTGTTTTGATATAATTAAAGACGCAGTTACCAATTATTGTAAAAAATGGTGCAAACGAGAAAGTGTAGACAAACGTGTTCTTAATTCGTTTAAAGATAAAATTATAACAAAGGTAACCAACAGAATAGATTTTTATAAAGATAATTATATTGAGTCACCTCCTAAGCTGTCTTTAAAAAAAAATTGTGTTTGTACCTGTTAACAAGGCTTCCAACAACGTTGCTATCGTTTGAAAGAAATGTTATATCGATGTCCAACAATACGAACTGGACAAGTCAACAACTTTCAGACGTACCAATTGGTACAAAAACGTTAACCCAACAACATTATAAGGATACAGAAATGCTTAAAGTTCCACCTAAAGATAACACTTTGCCTACCATATACTGGATTCCTAAGCTTCACAAAAATCTTTCAAACATCTTATTTCGGCATCTAGTAAGTGTTCTACTACTAATTTATCCACCCATTTAACTAGTTCACTTACCTGTATAAAGGAGTTGGTTTTTGAATACTGTGGAAAAAACTTATCAAAAATCTGGTGTAAATTACTTTTGGAGTGTAAAAAATTCTATTGAAGTTTTGGATAAACTACGATCTATTCAAAGACAAGTCTCATCCGTCGACAGTTATGACTTTTCCACACTTTATACTACCCTTCCACATAAGTTGATTAAATCAAAATTGGGACAGCTTATTAAATGGTCTTTTAAATTTCCTGGTCTACAGTTCATTTGTTCTAACAAAAAGCAAGGATTCTTCTCTAATATTATATACAATAATTATTGTTCCTTGACATTTGATGATATGATTATTGCACTCGATCTTTTACTGAACAATATTTTTGTTCGTTTTGGCAACACTATTTATCAACAGGTCATAGGTATTCCCGTGGGTACAAATTGTGCACCTCTAATTGCAGATCTTTTTCTGTTCTGTTACGATCGAGACTTCAAGAAAAAACTTCAAAACGGAACCATACAAAACAGTGATAATTTCTGTTTTCAATGATAACAGCAGATATATTGACGGTATTGACGATACTGACGATTCCTTACTATTGCCAATCCCCAGTATTTAGATTATGTAGACCTTATTTACCCACAAGAGCTTAAATTAAATAAAGCTAACAATGATTCCAAATACTGACCTTTTCTTGATCTAACTATCATTATTGACGCGGGTAAAATTTAAAATATATGACAAAAGGGATGATTTTGATTTCACTATAACTAATTTCCCTTTTCTTGACGGCGACGTTCCTCAAGCTTCATCATACGGGGTGTACATTTCTCAACTAGTACGATTCACACGTGTTTTTCAACTCTTGACGATTTTAATGAACGTAACCTTCCTATCAAAGCAAAACTTTTACAACAGGGTTATAGATTTCAAAAGTTGTTGAACACCTTTAAGAAGTTTTATATAGATATGAATATTTAATATCTAAAAATGGCGTTACTCGCAAACAGCTTATTACTAAGGGCATTTCTAATCCTCGTTTTAAAAATCCAGAAAAGCTGGGACGTAACTTACATTCTTTACTTAATAGGGGATATTGACAAGATACTCTGCTCGCATCCATAAAATTAGCTTTTAGGTCTAGTGACCTGAAAATTTTACACACATACTGGTCTCTCACTGAAACTACCGATGTCTACTGAAAAATATGATGATCCTTGACAAAATCCTGCGGGAAGTTTTGAGTTTGATTTTTCTTCCGTAGTGCGACAGTGTTTTACCAGCAGACTAGGCTCCTTTAGCTAGCCGGCAGTTTAGCGGCGAGCGCCCCTTGACCCATCTTTCAAAATTACGTATTGTCATATTCTCTCCTTTTAAGATTGTGGTCATGGCGTTAGTAGTCTACCTGTATTGGGTTTCATTCGTATGTTTACTAAACTATAGGGAAACGGGACAGATAAACGGGAGGTTTGGATACCCGTAAACCGGTTTTACCCTACCGCTGGCTTTTGCTAGTGCCGCTACCAAGTCCGATTGCCCTGAGTTCCTATCGTTGTTTACGTTTGTCTTTTGTCTTATTTGTGTCTTTTTCTGTGTAGTTCCCTAGCATATTGTGGCATGTAATTATAATTTTCAGCCATTGTAGGTGTTTCCTGTTGTCCCTTTTATTTCATATATACATTTTTTTAAAATTATCCACTCAGACAGTTTTTGCGCTTAAATACACGATGAACCCCAATACCCGCAGTAACCTTAAAGTAATTTTCACTAATGGAATTCCTTATCGGTTTGCATGACCAACAAAAGAAAGAATTCTTTCTGTTTTACACTTTTGTGACTGACCGGAATTATGAGTCATCTATTATATTAATGACATGAAAGTTTGCACGAGATTTCTAATGTTTGCTAAGTATATTGTTGCAGTGTGCAAGGTGTAAATAATGCAAGATGTATGTCTTTTATGTACATTTCTTTAATTTGGCGTGGAGTTAAGATGTTGCAATATAAATGCTTGACTAATGCAGTTCAATACTAGCCTTTATATATGTGCATTTCGGTAAAATATATATTAAGAATATCCGGTTTGAATATTGGACGAGACATTAAATTCAAAATATGTTGCAAAAACCTATACAAACCCATTCAGAAAGTGTCAGTTTCATGCATAATTTATAATTCCAGCACTAATTTTCTATTTATTCTTGGTTTTTTATCGCAAGCCATAATTAGCCGCCCAATCAAATTAAAAATATGTCTACCAATTGTTCTTTACAATCACTGCATGGTAGATCTAACAACATTCCATTTTACTTTCAGTTCTATGACCTTTGACATCAATCAATCAGAATCCAGTCTACATGATTTTGACATATTAAGCTGTATGATAAAAGCCGAGGATTTTGGCACTCGGTGGATGTTCCTGATACTGAAACTGGCCTTCTATTTCGATATTTTTTGGTAATGAGTACTTCTGTTTTGACTACTTTTGGATTATGGCTTCCCATATAGTTTGATTTTAATGCTGTTGGTGAGAGGTTACTCTTTGAAACACGTGTACAGCATAACAAAATTTACTCAAAATAGAAAGTGAAAAGGGGTGATGTTTTATTTTCCATGACTGTATTCTGAATAAATTCTAAAGATCTGATTTTAGCTAGATTATAATTATCGCTCGTTTTAATCTACCCCATCTTGAGTCCTTTGGTTTTAATATTTGATTTGTTTTTGCATTTTAATTCCTTTCAACAACATTTCATGTTTTAATTTCTTTTTTTCATTTATATTTTTGTCTACAATAATAATGATGTGATGCGATTTATGCAAGTGTTATACAGGAAATTTGGTGACGACTTTCAACGAAGTGGCTGTTTTTCCGGCAGTTGACAACTGAGAAAATTTTGATAATTTGTAACATTTGAATCAGTAACATCTAATAAAAGTCGTATATTTGCAATTTCTGTGAAACAAAAGTTAGTTTAAAGTAATGTAAAGCCGTTGGATATTGATAAAAGCAAAATAATTTGTTGTAGTATGTATCATTTATTCCTGGAAAAATAGACAAATTTTACTATTGGTCCGGCTGTACGGAAAAATGGACAAAAATGTCTATTTTTCCGGCTATTGAAATTCAGATAAAAATTAATAGTTACAATATCGGCAAAAATTACCATTATCGAAAGGAAAATGAACTAAAGGTAAATCAATAAGATTTAAGAATGTTTAAACGGAAAAAAATGAAGTTGTTTTTGTTTTAATCGAATATGTTTGGGTTCTAGTGCTGCTGATGAGGAATTAATTTCCGAAATGGCCATTAAGCTCATTAAAATTATTGCAGTTGGAGTTAACATATGTGTTATGGTATCATGTTCATTTACTCCATATTCTTTCGTAAAATAGTTTGTACATTTTATTTTTGGCCGGAAGAATAGACATTTTAACCTATTTTTCCGACTAGCCTGAAGAATGGCCATGGCCTTTTAAATATCCCCCATGTCGAAAACAAAGGTAACTTCCTTATCTACACTTTTTTAAGACAGGCAAACGATTAAATGTTATGTGTATCCGGGACATTTAATGATACTCCCATTTCGTTGTATTGGTAAAAATTGCCATAGCTTTAGTTTCATGGCGTTCTTGATCATTTGTATTTGTTTTATCTTGTCATATTGTATCGATTTATTTGTTACATCTGAATTGCCATGTTTTAAGATTTTTGATATTTTTCCTGTCGTTTTGCTTTGATATTAATTTTCCGATGTATTCCTTGGCAATTTAAAGAGCAACAAAAGAAAGTTGTATTTCTTACTTGCACTGTACCTAACCAGAATTATTATTCATATTGTGTACCAAAATACCGATAATATAAATTTTTGCATGAATGTCTTTCAAGCACATAATGCAATCTTACAGGATGTAAAGAGAAAAACATGTAAGATGTTGCAATATTGATGTTAAAATACCACAGTTCATTAAAATCTTTTGTATATTTTCATTTCTGTGATATATGCATTTAAAATATCCGGTTAAAGTTTTTGCAAGGAAGGAAGCTGACAGCTTTGATTTTCAGTATTCCTCTTATCCGAAACAAACCGGATAAAAGTAACGTTTCCTAATTTTACATTAGGACACTTTATATTAATGATCTATGTTTGTATTTGTATCGTCAAACATCCTATTTTCGACCCACTTAAGTATTCGACCTAAACGTGCTATTTCAACTAAAATCATGACGTCACAATCGACGTAAGCCGAAAACCGGATAGACGAGGATACGTTTTAAAGTTGCTTTGTCATGTTGTGTTCATTTAAGTTTCATGAACTTTGTCTGCTTTTTTGCTTTGATATTCCATGGTTCCTGAAATGAGCAACAAAAACCTTGTCCCCTCTGATGTGCATAATTTTACACTTTTGTACCTAACCAGCACTATAGGTCATCTTGTGTCCTTATTACTATAAGTGCTGTTATGAAATTTCATTTTTTTTGTTGTAAATTTATGGAAATAAAAGCGTTGTTCAATTGCTTGGTTTTGCCATGTATTTGTAGACTGTTTGTCTCATTTGCATTTACTATATATCATTTCATTGCTTATTATAAAAATTTTCGTGGTGTCAAAGTGGAGTTTTTTTTTTTTTTTTAAATTGTTCGACTATTGCATCTGCATAAAAGCTTGTCAGAGTAAACAAACATTCAAGGTATATATTGATTAAAATAATTCTCCACAAAAAATTGACACAACAATGAAACAACGGCAGTAGAATACCAAAGGAACAAAGGAGCGGCATCCTATGGAAAGCCGTTGTGGAATTTATTCCCTATTTATTGATATCTATAAATGAATTATAGATATTGATAAATGATTTATAGATATCTATAAATCACTTTTAAATATCAATAAATCAATTATAGATATTAATAAATAGTGCGAATTATTACTATCTATAATTCATTTTTAATATCTATAATTCAATTATTGATATCTATAATTCGAAACTAATTATAGATATATATAATTCATTTTTAAATATCTATAATTCAAATATCCTTAAATCGATTTTAATTCAATTTATTGATATCTATAATTCAAATTTTCATAAATCGCCCCTGTGACACTGATCAATAATCGTATTAATTATTGTTTTTTAATGAAGAGTGCAGCTGATTCCGATTATTTTTTAATATCTATAATTCAATTCTAATATCCATAAATCGCCTCTGTGACACTGATCAGTTCTCACAAAGAAAAAAACGTATATTATATAAAGAGTTCAATTGACCTCGACTTTTTAAATATCCATAAATCGCCTCCACGACACTGATCATTACCTGTATTACTTTAAACGCATAAAAGACAAAGAATTCAATATATGTTTTAATATCTAGCGAACTATTAAATAGTGCTTTTAATAATTTAAGAAACTATTTAAATATGTAACTGAGCATATATTTTGTATGCTTGTTACAAAAAAAAGCAAAAACAATCGTAGGCTAAAGAAAAAAAAAATTTAATAATTAAATAAATTTAAGCGAATTGAACTTAATATATTAACCTTATTCTTGCATTCTGAAATGTGACAACCATTCTTGTTTTATTCCCTTTATCTCTGCCTTATATAACATTGCTTTATGAAACATTTATGTATTGCGTAGTCCAAAATTTAATTTCTTTTTAGCATAAATATAATTGGAAAAATAGATTTTAAGTCTTCAGTTTAAACTTAATAATTAAAAATACCCAACACAATTACAGTTTTTTGAAAATTATACTTTATAATAACATTTCGAAAGAGTTTATATGTTGCGAAGTTAAAATTTTATGTCTTTTTAGCGTGAATATGGTTGGAAAAGTATATTTCAAGTGTTCGGTTTAAACTTAATTATTAAAAATGACCAAAACAATTGAATGTTTTTGAAAATTTAAATTTTCTTTAACCTTTCGAAGGAGTTTTTATGTTGCGAAGTTAAATTTTAATGTCTTTTTTGCATGAATATGATTGGAAAAGTAAATTTTAAGTCTTCAGTTTAAACTTAATTATTAAAAATGACCAAAACAATTCAAATTTTTTGAAAATTATCCTTTATAATAACCTTTCGAAGGAGTTTATATGTTAAGAAATTAAAATTTAATGTCTTTGTAGCATGAATATGGGTGTTAAATAGACTGTAAGTCTTCGGTTTAAATTAATTATTAAAAACGACCAAAACAACTCAATTTTTTTTTTGAAAATTTCACTTTTTCATAACCTTTCGAAGGAATTTATATGTTGCAAAGTTAAAATTTAATGTCTTTTTAGCATGGATATGGTTCTAAAATAGACTTTAAGTCTTCTGTTTAAACTTAATCATTAAAAATAACCAAAACAATTTAAATTTTTTGAAAATTATACTTTATAATAACCTTTCGAAGGAATTTATATGTTGCAAAGTTAAAATTTAATGTCTTTTTAGAATGAATATGGTTGGAAAAGTAGATTTTAAGTTTTCGGTTTAAGCTAAATCATTAAAAATGACCAAACAATTCAATTTTTTTTTTAAATTTTACTTTTTCATAACCTTTCGAAGGAGTTTATATGTTGCGAAGTTAAAATTTAATGTCTTTTTAGCATGAATATGGTTGGAAAAGTAGATTTTGAGTCTTCAGTTTAAACTTAATTATTAAAAATGACCAAAACAATTCAATTTTTTGTGAAAATTGTAATTTTTTATAACCATTCGAAGGAGTTTAATTGTTGCGAAGTTAAAATTTAACGTCATTTTAGCATGAATATGGTTGGAAAAGTAGATTTTAATTCTTCAGTTTAAACTTAATTATTAAAAATGACCAAAAAAATTCAATTTTTTGGAAAATTTTAATTTTTTATAACCAATCGAAGGAGTTTATATGTTGCGAACTTAAAATTTAATGTCTTTTTAGCATGGATATGATTGGAAAAGTAGATTTTTAGTATTCGGTTTAACTTTAAACTTAATTACTTAAAATGACCAAAACAATTAATTTTTTTTTTCAATTACACTTTATTATATAAAAATGAAAATGTGATTACTTTTAGCATAAATATAAATACAATTACATTGCATTAAAACTTATTTATTTTTGAAGCAACTGGTTTATTGCAAATTACCCGTAACTACAAAGAAATGTATTCATTTATGCAAATAAAATAAGGAACTTTCGAGTTAAGTTTATTTATTTGTTTGCACATTTGGATAATAATCAATAAAATCTATATATTAACATGTATTTCAATCATATCGCACCACACGATTGGAGTGAATAAATGAGTTCAGCAGTGCCCTCCTTTCGTGTGGACTGGGACTAATATGACTGTTACATTAGTCCCATGTGTGGATGAACTTTTCAAATCGTAGTTTTCATTCATTTCACTCGAGTATGCATCTCACACTATTCTTTCAGCCGTAATCGCAAAAAAATAAGAAAATTAAATGAAATGAATCAAAATAAAATACATATTAAATGTGTTTTTATCAAAATCATTGTCTGTGCCGCGTTTGAAAAAATACAATGTAATGATTAGTGTCACTTAGGCGATTTATGGATATTTAAAAAGTCGAGGTCAACTGAACTCTTTATATAGGATACGTTTTACATTGTAAGTACTGATCAATGTCACCGAGGCGATTTATGGATATTAGAATTGAATTATAGATAAAAAAAATCTTGGTCAACTGAACTCTTTATATAATATACTTTACCAATACTAAAATGATCTGGGTCACAAAGGCGATTTATGGAGATTTGAATTATAGATATCAATAAATCGAATTATGGAGATTTGAACTGAATTATAGATATCAATAAATCATTTATAGATATTAATAAAAAGCACCATTTATTGATATTTAAAAATGATTTATAGATATTAATAAATGATTTGTTAATATCTATAAATCGTACACTTTTTTAAATATCTATAAATCATTTGTAAATATCAATAAATCATTTCTTAATATCAATAAATTATTTTTCAATATCAATAAATAAAGCTGTATATATTGATATCAATAAATGCTGATTTATAGATATCTATAAATATTTATTAATATCTATAAATGATTAATTGATATCTAAAATTATTTATTAATATCTATAATTCATTTATAGATATCAATAAATAGGGAATAAATTCCACAACGGCTTTCCATAGCATCCACAAAAATTGAAGTTCAATGACACGGCCAAAACGAGAGCACAGAAAACAATGACGCCAAACAGCACAGAGACAAAAACACAACACTCAAAACAAGGCACTCACAGTGTGAATTCCTATGAAACAGAGAGTGACATCAGGTGCTCCGGAAGGGTTAGCATGCCCTGCTCCGTTAACAGCAATCGTCACACGGTAAATAAGAAGAATATGTTTTTGAAAAGATCTGTTTGATAGCTGATTGGTTAAAGTCGTTTTCTAACACTAAGACATAACCAATTAAAAGCTCATGATACATGTTACTTCTCTAATCCTCAAACAGTACCATGTTAAAATTTTGAAAAGTTTTTGTTATTTGGTTAGTAATCAAAAACTGACAAGGGTATATTGGAATCACAAACAAAGACAGAACTAAAATTTAACATTATTTACCGAGGCAACACTAAAAAACTAAAGCACTAACAGTGTGAACTCCCTTAAAAATCGAAAGCGAAATCAGGTGGTCCAGAAGGATAAGCATGTCCTGCTCTGTTAACAGCACCCGTCACACTGTAAGGGAGTCAATAAGACGTGATGTTAGCTGAAAATGTCCGCTTTCATCTTGGACACTGAGACGTCATATCTATCAATGATATTGTGATGGCTGCCATATAATTTCTTTAGGGATGAAATTAACATAGGCTTAACAAATCCACAACTTAGCCCCTTTAGACACAATGCCTTTGCACTGAGCTCTAAAAATTATAGGCGTTTCAATAATGCAGTTGTACAGGTTTAATTTAAATACTCGATATCAGTATAACATGGCATTCCAACACATACATTTCGGAAAGCTCTTTATATTTGCAGTGTTCCTTCCAACAACAAACAAATTATCACAGTTCTCTAAATTTTTGAAAACCTCGGCAGATATCAGGTTTGATCTTATCATGTAATCATTATTTTTGACGTTAAAATTGAACTTAAAATATGTGATTAAACGTCTCAGTATCCAGATTCCCTTCTGCGCTTATGAAAATTTGAAAGCTTGAACTTGTGATTGATTAAAAATGAAATTATGTAAGGTATTTCTTTTGTTTCGGTTATATTATGAAACATATAGTTCCGATCTTTACAAATGTTCGGGGCTGATATATTTAACAAAACAAGTATGACGCATACATGGCATGAGACACATAAGTTGTCAATGCAACAATTCTTGCTTGTTTGCTTTTTGTGTGATTTTTTTACAACATAACTATGAATGGGTTTTACGAATTCACGTGGTTTGGGACAGTAAAAAATAGAATAAGGAGGATGGATGGCGTCAAACAACGCTACTCTGACTTATTTGAAGATTGTCTTTATTAAGTTATCAATTCAAAACCTGGTTTATGATAGTTTATTTACAATACAGAAATATTTAAGTGTGACTGCTCAATTTACTGTTGGCGTTTGTATACTATATAAATAGGGATAATAACAAATTCACCGAACAGAGTTGGCATGAGACAAACAGACCAAGCAGGTAAAAAACCACCGGTAAAATTGTCAACCGCAATTGTCCTGACTTGGTTCAGGCATTTCAAAATAAATAGTAGGTTAATCCGCTTTTATGGTATGCAAAAACTCCCCTTCCATTGTAGTAGTGTCCAGCTCTAAAGCAATTGCTATTGAAATTTTTAGACAGTAAAAAAGAAATGTTCATCCCATAAAAGTTTAAATTTTGAATGACAGTTCCAACCCAAACTTCATATTTTTCTACAAGGCATTACTATCTATTTTAATATAGTGCTCTTCTTTCACTTAGTAAACAAAGCTATGCTCGAATTCCAATAATATTTTAGCACATGCGTATATTTTTTCCAAAGGACGTTCGTTATGTTCAGTTTCATATTTTATTCAATCAATATTATTATCATTTCTTTTTAAATTACTGAACCACTCGTATTGCCAATTTACACACACCACTGCCACCTGAATATACTGTATTCTAATACGACGCTGATCTTTTTAGGTTTGCTTTGTGAACAAACTTATGCTATAAATTCAATATTCACGTTTTGTATAATATCAAATAATTTTTTCTGAACACCTTGCATATTTCACTTACTGTATATTTTGTGCAAATAAACTTTTAAAACAACGGCAGAAGAATACCGAAGGAACAAGGGAAGCGAAGACCACAAAAATCGAAATCCAAAGACATGGCAAAAACGGCAAGAGAAAAACAAAGACAAAACACAGACGTGAGACAGGTACAATACACAGAAATAAAAAGACGACATCAAAAACTAACGCATTCGTAGTGTGAACTCCAGTGAAAGCCGGGAGTGACATCAGGCGCTCCGGAAGGGTAAGCATGTCCTGCTCCACTGCTCCACACCCCTCACACGATCAGTGAGGTATAAATTGTTTTGAAAGTTCTAAACTGTAGCTGATTGGAATTGCCATTTTCTAACCCTTAGACAAATCCAATTAAAATCCATGGTACGTTTTGCTTCTCTTACCCCTCAAACAGTACCAAGGTGAAAATTTGAAAAGCTGTTGAAAGTCTCTTGAGTATTCAAACATTTACCAGGACAAAGCGGTTGCACGAACATCACCAAAGAAAACTAAAATTTTACAGTATGATATACAAGACAACACAAAAACTAAAACCACTGACAGTGTGAACTCCCATAAAAACCGAGAGTGACACCAGGTGCTCCGGAAGGGTAAGCATGTCCTGCCCCGCTAGCGGCACCCGTCACATTATCAGTGAGTCAATCCAGGGTGAAATCTAGCTGAAAAGTTCGTTTTCATTTGGGACACAGACACGTCATATCTGTCAATAATATCATGGTGACGGCCATAAAATTTCCGAAGGGATGAAAGCAACAAAGGCTGAACAAATCCCTGACTAAGCAACTTTTGGGACAGTGTTTTCGCTCTATTCAAAAAATCACTGTATAAACTACATGCGCGACAGTAACGAATCAACTGTGAAATGTACACTCCAAAGGCTGGAGAGGTAGGTATATTGCTGCTCAGAAAGGGAAAATTCACAATTGGGAAGTTAAAATCATCACGTTTGTCATATAGCTTAGATTTCAAACGTCCATCTTCATCAATGTATATAAACAGATCTAAGTACAAAGCTGAAGTAGGTGTGTCAGTAGTCTCTTTAATTTTAAGCTCATTGGGATAGATCTGGTGTAAATATTCCTTGAATTTTATAATAAAGAGAAAGAACATCGTCTATGTAGCGGAAGCTGAAATTAAAGGACTGGGCTAAATGTTTTTGTTTATTCTGTGTTAGCCCTTGTAAAAACTTGGCCTCATACGAGAAAAGAAAGAGATCAACTAAATGTGGCGCACAGTTAGTTAAATAATGAATCACCCAAAAAGCCGCATCAATTATAATGACAATGATAGAATTTTACATCGGTTACTGATGTTAAGACTCGGAACCGAAACTGACATAACCGTAACCTTCTTGTTAAGAAATCTTATGTATGTTACATGTCATGCTCTACAATTTAAATATAAAAAAATTAATTGTTAACTATAAACTATAAAAATGAGTTGTATTCCTTTTATTTCTGCTTCAAATATAACATCACTAAGCAGTCATATAAATCAAAATTGCTACCAACTCACACTTATAACCGCTTCGATTTTAAAATATTTGTATTATCTATTTTTATAACAGACTATTTGTAATAATTCATAAGCTTATGAGCAACTTGTATAAAATAAATAACGAATACAGATTTCTCTATCAATTATGTGTTTTTATATGCAGTTTTCCGACATGTTTTATGTTGTTTGTTATTTGTTATTTGTTATTTATTTCTAGTGTCAACCCCAATACTGCCCTCTAAAGGCCGCTTCGAATTTTCAAAACGTTTGTTAGATATATTAGAATAGAAAAAGATTATTGTAGTTGGGCTCTATGTGAATTAAGGGGGTAGACCTGGGGTAGGAGGAGATAACTCTATTTTTCACTTTTTTATTACTTACACAAACAAATACAATAGGCATTACAATAGGCATTATCAAAATTTTTAAATCGCAAATGTTTTTTCCACACAGCAAATAAATATTATTTTTGTCATGAAAACAAATACCCAACATCCAGTTATTAAAAACGAGTGCATTTTACTCTACATTTTTGCAATGCTGTCTAAAGATAAAGAAAATATGTAAAAGTCAGATTTCTTCCAAGGGAGGTAATTTATAGCACATATTCAGCAATTTTATTGATTTTTATTCTAAATTAACAAAATTTGGTTTTTAATATATCTTACATATACTAATTCTCTTTCTATTCTCAGTTTCTGGTGAAAATTAAACGATTGAATTTTTTACAAGAAGTGTTTAAAAGTGATCAAAATAGAGTAAAAAATTCAGCCTGTACTATTCAGAACACCCATGTATTTCAGTCAAAACTAGTTAAATTTACTATCATTATTCATACTTACTTTCACACATGTTTAAACTACAAAATTTTGCAATTGAAATAATTTTAAATCAAATACAAATTTAATTAGAGTCAATTTTATACACCATAATCAAGCCCTGAACGGACCAAATAACATGAGGAAAAGGGATAACTTTGATAACCACTAGACATAAAACGGGACGGCAAAAATTGTTGAAAATTGCTGAAAGTCGACATGAACATGTGTAGTTTCAATTTTGAAAATATTAAGAAAATTAATCGAGTGGAAAATTTTCCCCCTTAAAACATTGTCAGACCTTATATTCTTTTTCATTTAACACCTCGCTATCGCTCGGTATAAAATATTGACAAATATAAGGTCTGACCATGTTCTAATTCGCATAGAGCCCACTTGCAATAATCTATTTCTTAATCAAAAAACTTTTTAATGATCTTATGAGACAGAATTTTTTGAAGCCTTGATTGATAAATCGGACACCGATATAGACATGTCTTGTTTGTATAATTTGTGCCAGCTCTCGTGTAACAAACTAATTGTGAAACATACATTCCGTTACCAGGAGAAGCTAGAACATTACTATTCATGTTGGCGTAATTGATAATTATGAACACAAAATAGTACCTTTTGTCGTAAATTGTAGTACCGAGATGACAATTTTCGTCAAATTCGAGAAGCAAGTCAAAAACAAAATTGTAGATGTAGTGGGTTTTGTCTTCTCTTTTACCTCCAGTACTGGAGAATATATAAATGGGATCCATCTAGCAAAAGATGAATCAATGGAAAGAACGTCATCAATGTATCTATATGTGAGATTGAAGGACCTAGCATCTAATATTTTATTTTATTTTTACGAGTACCTGAAATAATTCACCCTCGTACAAATATAAAAACAATCTGTGAGGAGAGGATCGCAATTCGTGCCCAGTGGAATACCAACTTGCTGTTGATAAATAGCACTTCCAAATGTGACCAATATATTATTTATAAGAAAATCAAGCATACTGCATACCTGCTTTTCGTTGTAGAATACCTTTCCCTTTCAATTTGATTTTGAGAAAATTTATAACCTGATACATTTTTTTTTAAGCCGAAAAGCATTTTTGGGGAATATCTTTGATTCCTGATTTAAGTTAATCATGAAGAAGCGTGGGATAGAGAATGGAAAAATTAAATGTTTTGATAGAATGTATTTGAAAAAAAAAACGGAATTTAAGTTTTTCGCAAAAATCTTTCGAAGTTTTAGGTATCCACATGAGATAATGTCGGGCATGAATAAATTCACAGTATGTTTGATGCCTGTCTTTGACTGCAGACAAAATCTTAGTTCAACAGACATTTTAGTAGTTTAATAGGACGAAGATCCGGTGATGTACCTTTCCTTGTATGAATTTTTGTGTAATTTAGGTACCCAATATAGATACATATGTATGACAGGTCTTGATTTTTATTTTGAATGACCTGTGATCGGAAAGGATTTCAACCATGTCAAATGTAACTCTTTTGTATGTAGCAATACCTACCCTATTCTTATCAATGCCTAGTTCTTTGATGAGGCGGTTGTGGAAGTGTGCATCACACACAAAAACGATGTTATTAGAAGCTTTGTCGGCAAGTACAACAACATGTTTGTCTGTTGTATAGAGAGGCGCAGATGGGTTCAGGATCTTCAAAACCAAACTGAGCTCGATATTTACACATCTGCGTAGTTTGTTAACACGACCCGCGACAAAGATCGAATGGATCTTACCTAATCTGACAAGGACTCAAGTTCTGGTTGGTTCTTTTGTTTGTCTCTCTCTTAACCCACGCCCTAGCGTAGTCTTTAACAGCGTCCATAACGATCTTGAAATTCAAATTTCGATTAATACGCTGTGGTTCTTGGAATCGCAAACTATTGGAGACAACCTTCTAATTTCACCCATGGTTTTTATTGGGTCCGTATTGTTCATCTGTTTGTGTGTCTTCATTTTGCTTTTTGTCCCGTATTCAAGTGGTGTCCTTGTTTCTTAGTGTTTCCAATGTTGCCTTTGTCCATGGATTGTTAGTTCTTTTGACTGACAGTTCGGTTGAAGCCTATTGTTGGTGAAAGGTTTCATGGTGACTTCAGGATGAGCAACAACAATAAAAGAGTTGTTCCACTGCTTTGTTTCGCCATGTAATTGTAGAGGCGTCGTCTCGTGTGCATTTACTTCATATTCCTGAAGTCTGAGTTACAAATAATCTTCTTTTGAAGATTATTTAAAAAACACCTCCCTCTCTCACAATTTTACTTTTTAATTTTTCACGAGTCATTGTTTTTAGAAATCAACGCTTCATGGTGACTTCAATATGAAGAACAACAATAAAACCGTTGTTCCTTTGCTTGGTTCTACGATTTGGTGTATGCAATTGAGAATGGCAATAATTCGTCGCCTCTTGCAAGACGTTATTTCTTTTAACATTCACTTTTGTGAGTTTTTATTAACGCCCATTCAAATGTCTTTTCTTAACTGAAGCAGTGTCAGGGCAATCCGAGTGATCGTATACTGTCATTTTATGCAATTGCCTATAAAAAAAACATATAGTTATGTACAGTCCATCAGTACGACATTCAAGTGCAACTTGAATCATTTCCGGGACACTGCATTTGGGAGGTTATAAAGAACAGCGGCAGATTAACAAAAAGTCATCTATTTTACTTGTTTAATGTCTCGACATAAACACACTGACATGAGATAAAGTTGGTAAATCAGTACTTTTGGATAAACTTGGTCGTCCAAGATTTTTGTCGTACGATTTTAATATATCAAAGGTCAAAGGTCACATGTATGAAAAAAGAAATTTCGGGTGATATGTTTAATTTGCAGGCGCCCATTACTGAAATGAATTACATAATCAAAATGATCTTGTAGGTATCCTATGTAGTTGCTTATCTCATTTCTTTTTTTATGTGCGTCCGTCCGTCTGTAACAAATCATACTCAGACTTTTTGAAGAGGTTTCGGTATTTTATATGTCATGGTAGTTTGCTAAAACGTTGCTTTTGTGCAATTAGAATTTTAGATCACATCATTGCTTTTTAGTTACCAATTTTCGAGACATTCCCAAACTTTTCAAAAACTATGGCCAGTTTCACAAAGCCATTACTGTAACAAGAGCACTGGAAAAGAGGTAAAGCATGGAAACAAAGAGCTTCATAGTCATCAGACAGCCTGATGAATTTTCTACCTCTCAAAATTTGACCCACTGTATTTCTCATCTATTTCTCATCTTTGTAGTCTGACCTGAAGTAGTTATTTTCATCCGACTGGATATAAAATTGAGCCGTTGGTCAAAAGATAGAACTGAATGTTTCTGTCCTTTCTATGCAGAGTAGTCAGGTCAGAATAAAGAAAGCCTAAAAGACAAACATATTAAACAACACCGGGAGACGCTGCTGAGAATATTATAGGGTTGTATGAGTATGTCGCATCAAGGTATAGTTTTGGCGTTATTTGAAAAAGAGGGTGATATTTAACGCGCGAGGATGTTGGGAGTCGACAACATTTTCCCCTTTAAACATTATTTTGCAATATCAAGGCTGTCATTCGGTTACGCCGATAAAAATGATCGTGAGGGATTTGTAACGCCGGTCAAGCCTTGAGACCGGATCGTGAGGGATTTGGTGACACCATCGTGAGGGATTAAATTGACAATTATTTTTAAAACACTTGATATTTTGAAAAAGGAGAGAACTTACTGGGAAAAAGAAATGTGTCTGTCAAAATGATTATTATCAGACTATGGTTTACGACAAAATATTTAAAAGGTACAACATGCTACTCAGAATTACAAAAGGCGACGTTAAACCCTACTGACTTTTAGAAGATTCGTAGCACATTGTTTGCTCTTTTTGGAAAAATGCCTTTGCTCGGTATTCAAATTTCTGCTACGACGTATATTCTTTATATAATACTTTCGAATGATGGGTTTGCGTTTTTTACTATGTAAACGATAAAAACACAAAATATGATTTTGTGCATTTTCATCCAAAAATGATCGTGAGGGATGAGGTGACGAAATTTATGATCGTGAAGGATTAAGCTTAACCATGATTGCAAGAAAAGAAATGTGTTTTTGTCTCTCCTACTTGTTTTTGTATATGTGCGTGTCTTATTTTTCTTCACTGTGCCGTGCTGATGTTAAGTCTTTGTTTCTTTGTTTTTCCAATTTTGCCATTGTCCTTGGATTGTTCGTTTAAGGCCTCATGGTTCGGTTCTCACTTACTATATTCAGCAATATAAATATTACGAAGATATCAAAAAGCACATTAAACAATGGTAGTAAGATGCTAATTTTAAGTATTTGCAAAAGTGCAGTAGTGATTATTGTTGCATAATTGTTGTTACCGTGGGAAGCATACGATAGAAAAAAGAAGGGAAACGGGGAATGTGTTAAAGAGACAACGACCCAAAGGGGAGTAATAACAACTCAAAGCCACCATAATAATATGTATATTCACTATTGAATCAATTGTCGGATTCCTTAATTCATGTCGTTTTCGTCTATGGTCTCAAAAAAGATTTGAAACTTAATGTTTCCAATAAATTCAAATGAAATTCGATTGACCTAGAATACTGTAAAAACTCTTAAAGGGACCCGCATAACACACTTTTAATTGAGAAAAAATGTTTATCAGCATTTCATTGAAATTTGTTTTATGATCGTGATTCATGTATGCTCTCTATACATTTCAGTTATAGTGTAATTGTGCTTCAAAGAATTTCTCATATGGATGCACTTGCATATCTTAAATTTTGAAATTTTTCATTATCTTTTTAATTTTAAATTATTATTCTGACCATCCGTTTGTTGTGCCCTTATCTCATGATTTTATTATGTCAATTATCTTTTTTTTTAACTTTTGACTCGATGAGTGCCCTGCGTTTGTTTAAGTGTTGTGATTGTCTTCTGTTATTCCTTTGTCGGGTAACGGATGACAGCGATTGTACAATTTGCAAGTTAATTTATTGTTTGTTGACAATACTGCATTCGTGAATGACAAGCATGGCTGTAGCATTGCACGACAATAAGCAATGAATACCACTCAAGCGGTGCTAGGGGCCGTCTTGAACTTACTATGAGGTATGAGCAAAGCTCAATGATGAAGGCCTTATGGTTATTTCAAAGATGAAGAACAACAATGAAAGCTTTGTTCCATTGCTTTATATTAACATGTATTTGTAGAGGTTTGTCTCATATGGGTCAGTCCATATAGATGGCACATGAAGTGTGACATTGCCATGAAATTTTAAAATCAATTGCAGGTGTCCAAAAAACAAATAGTCAGATGCAAAACGTTCCAAAGTTCATGAAAACAAACAACAGATTTACATAATGAAGGCAATATCACAAAATTTGGACTGCCCAAGTGTTGTGATATGGACCAGGGAAACTGATATGGCCCGAGTCAACTCAAATCCAGCGGTCCGATTTCCAGCAGATATTGACCGTCTATATCAGAAAATTGGACCATATAAATGGGAGATCATAACCATTAATCTCAGTAATAAATAAGAAATATAGTCAACGTTAAGATCAAAGAATTGATAAGATTTCGCCCCTCAAGCATATTGTTTTAAGTTAAACCAAATCCACCAAATCCAAAAAACTACTGCAGGTTTTGTCGACCTAAAACAAACCCAGAAATCATCTTGATATGAGAAGATCAAATTCTCCGCAAAGTCTTGAAAACTGACCTGTTCATAAAAACAGATTAACGAAAGAACTGTGAATTGTAGTTTTGCATATGCACATTTCTACACATTATGTCTCTTTAGTGCAAATTAAGGTAGATCGGTAGTCTTCCGCCATTTTGAATTTGTTATTTATGCTTTTATGGTATTATCTGCCTTTGAAATTTGCAAATATTTTTATTTGTAAGGAATCAATCAATATTATATCCATAATACAAATTGCAAAGGACCTACATGGACTTGATGTCTTTATCTAATTAGACGAGGTATGGTAACTTGATAATTAAATAAATTGGAAGAGGATTTTTGAAAAAGGGAGATAATCTGATCAAAATATTTCACATAGATATCACTATGAAAATTCACATTTTACAAATTAAATGGAAAACAAAGTCGGTGACCCCCATTTTTCTTTATATTTTTTGAAAGTATGTTTAAAGGGCTAACATATGGGTAAAGTAGAAAAAAATTTATGGAATAGTTTTAAAGAAATCAACAATATACCTGTTTTTCCCTATATATTCATTAGAAATATTTGATTATTTTGATATCAGTTATTTTAAAAACAAGCACGGTGACCCCCCTTTTTTATTTTTTTATTGCAAAAATTATATAATAAGAAAACTTTCCTGTTAAAATAAAAAAAATCTATGGAAAAAATTTTGGAGTACCCATCTACCTTAAATCAAATAATTTGGAATTCCATAAATCTCATGTGAAATTTGATATTTAATTTCATTTCAATTTTAATTTAATCATATCTGGAAAAACATACATAAATAAACATGATATGAATATGGAGCAAATGCACATGAGGCAACATCTCTATAAATACATGGAAAATCGAATGAATAGAAACTCGCCTTTATTTTTGTTCTTCATCTTGCGGTCACCATGATGCCTTTAGCTATGAGCTTTCCTCATACATCATAGTAAGTTCAAGACAGCCGCTAGCAAGGTTTTAATGGAATGAATTGCAAGATGCCGAGTAACGCTACATCCATATTTTTACTGGCAATGGATATGGGAATGTCAGCAAACATAAATCAAACTGGCAAAAAAGTGTTCTTACAACCACTGTCATCCGTTGACCGACAAAAGCACTGGTGTGTTAAGCTAGTAGACAATTACAACATATAGACAAACACAGGGTACTAATCAAGCCTATTGTTAGAACACAGCATTATGAAATAGTGAGATGTATGCACTATCAACAGATGGTCAAAATAAAATTTTGAAATTACAAAAAATATTAAAAATAATATCTGCATTCATATTGTTCTATTGTGTTTGTTGTTTGACAGATAACACAGCAAATGTAAATTTTATAATTGTGACAACTAATAATGCAAATGTCTCTCCCCTCTCTCCCCTGGTGCATGTATGTGTATGTGGGCATTGACATACTGTCAAGGCTGCTTCCCCCTGCTACTATTTAAAGTAAGAGAAAAATAGACACAAACTGGTTTGAGTTTATAGGGTTTACACAACTACGCATCAGATCAGCAGTCTTCACTTGAATTAATCATGAACTGAAAGTAGCTCTCTCGGCTTTGTCGCACGCCCAGTGACCGATGTCGTGTTGTCTTATTTTTCCCGAAACTAAATTTATTGAGTATATAGAAACCACATGCTTTTTTGTCTGTTCCCTGTCCATCTGTCCACACGTTTTGTAAGCACAACCCCTGTCTAACCACTTTTCATTGAGGACTGACTCTACATACAAATGTGCATGAAGGTATATAACTACATGTATTGTCTGACACCCTTAGGGGAGAAAAATTGACTGAATTGTCTGTCCGTCTGTCTGTTCGTTCCTCTTAAACCATTCCAAGTAGTTTTGATAAAAATTTACACAAAGGAACGACACTGTATGAAGATGTGAATGAAGATGAGATAAGTTGACTTTGTCTTTTCAATGATTCCTCCTGTAGAGACTGTCACGTAATCGCAACTCCTTTTTAACCACTCAAAGGAATTCGATGAAAATGTATAAAAGATCATCTATGCAGATGCGCATAAAATAATGTAATAGTCGGACATTAAAGAGGGGGATTGCTTTATTATTAATTCGTTATGACTAAATGGAAGTGTTAGGTATCCTGCTGATGCATGCACCACTGGCTTGCATTCGTTACTCAATTGTCGTTTTGGAAATGGTTTTAAAGTTTGCCTGAACAAGAAAGAAACAAACTTCATTTACTTGCATTTACTCCATATACTTTTATTGATTATTCAGTTCATTCTATCATTAAATGATTCAGGTACAGACAACGATATGTTTTGTAAATTGCTGTAAGCAGTTTGGTTTATTCTGTCTTTGGCTGATCCCAGTGAGAACAACGGTTTGTGTAGGAAGTGACTGTAGGATTGCCTAAATAAGACAGAAACAGATGTATGCTCTATATATATTTCAGTTATGGTGTACTTGTGCTTGGGGGAATTTCTAATATGGATGCACTATCATGCTTTAAAATTTTGACATTTTTATTTTTTTGTACTATCAAAATGTTATTCTGACTACCCTTTTATTGTGCCCACATCTCATGATTTCTATTCGAAACCTTACAATATCAAATTTTTGTAAATTTTGTTGAAAAGTTGAAAACTAAGGAGTATCTCCCTCATGCAAAGCTCTGTCCTTAGCTAGTTTTGGCTTTATATTTGGATCATGTTGGTTATTTGCTCTCTATCAGTTTTTTAATATCTTTGATTGTATGGTCTTCCAAACGTTTTGATTTTATCTGCACTGAAGAGACATAGGTTGTCGAAATGCGCATATGCAGAAATTAAATTCACAGTGACTTCGGTATTTAGTTATTCATTATGCCAAGTTTTCTTACTTTTGACTCGATAAGTGTCCTGTGGTTGTTTAAGTGTTGGATTATCTTCTGTTAGTCTTTTTTGTAGGGCTGAAAGTGATTGTAAAAACACTGTGCCAGTTAATGTTATGTCTGTTGACAATCCCGTATTCATGGATAATGTAGAGCATGGATATAGCGTTGTTCGATAATTAGTAATGAATCCCACTCAAATCGGTACTAGGGGCCGTCTTGAACATATTATGAGGTATGAGAAAAGCTCATTGTCGAAGGCTGCATCGTGACCTCAAGATGAAAAACAACAATAAAAGCGCTGTTCCATTGCTTTGTTTTGCCACTTGTATTTGTAGAGACTTTGTCTCATGTACATTTACTCCATATCCCTTCATTGCTTATTCAGGTCATCTTATCTTTCAACTACCCCAGCAAGGTCACCAATATGTTTAGATATGGTGAAAGGGTTTGCTTGAACAAGAAAGAAACAAACTTTAGTTCATTCGATCTTTCAGTGACCCAAGTAAGGATAATAATATTTATCTGTAATTTGTATTATTTTTCTTAGACCTCGTGAGGCAAATATTTTCAGTATTTACTACTGCCCGCAAACAAAATATATTGAAAATGACAAAAACTATCTGAGGCCACCCCTACTTTGTCAATCAGTGCAAGTATGTAAACAAAGAAATATACATCTACGAAAACCGTTAGTATTTTTTAATTCTATTATTAATCAATAGCCAATTTCCCGATTTATTGAAATAACTAAATACCGAACTTACTGTAAATATTGAAAACTGATGTTCATTTTTCAAATTTTTTTCTTTAAAATGATATAGTTAAGGACCGATAAAAAGAACAATAGAACTTTTGTCTCTGATACTTCAAATATTGTCTCTAGTAAAAATCTCGCCCGTAGCTTGGTAATTTAGTATATATTTTATCTTTCACTGACAGCCCTAAGCAACTGTATGTTTTGGAAATGGTTGTAGGATTTGTCTGGGTAGGACAGAAGCATAATTCAGTTCATTCTATCCTTCACTGACCAAATAAAGATAGTATCATTATTTGTTCTCCTGTATGTAATGTGATATGGTCTCATTCAGAAGTGATCACTGTTTTTAGTTATCACAACTTATATAAGTTCGTCTTTGCAAAATGTCCCTTCCAAGTCATGCTTTATGTTGTGAATTGTGGTATTTATCTTTTCTGTTTTGTTCTCTTTGCAGTGTGATATTAAATAAATATTATATTCGACTGTAGCCAAACATTAACGATAGTATAATTCTAGGTGTTTTATTTGTCAACACTAAAGCTTCAGTTTCAGTCGTCATAATCATAAAAGTGGTTATTTGGTATGCTGGAAAATACAAAAATATTTAATATTACCATTTTAACATCAGGTTAAATGACATTCTTGCACGAGCTTATGTCTCAGTGTTTTAAACACCACATTAAGAAAGAATTAAGATTGCAAATATAGGGGTCAATGGTAGGTTAACTGATTAAATTAAATAAATATAATGGAACAGGGAAAAAAATAAATTAAGCAAGGTAACTATCCATAATATGTAAAGAAGCATTCATGAATGTTTTGGTTGCTAATTTCTTAGTCGTTTCGGATGATTTGTGATAAAGAAGGCATATACGTTAGACTCTAATATCAAAATAATATTTACAAAATTATCCTTTAATTTTTCCTACATATAAATTGATGATGTCTTGTCGCTTAATAATAGTAAATTTGCCGACTATATTCCATTAATATTTCCACCAGAACTTGAAATAAAGGAGACTACAGACACTGACCATTCTGTTTCGTTTTAGATTTACGTCTAGAGTTTGACGACAGTGGCAACCTCAGCACACAAATTTATGACAAAAGAGACGATTTCAATTTCGATATTGTAAACTTTCTACACCTCAAAAGTAATATTCCGTCTTCCCCAGCGTATGGAGTATATATTTCTAAACTAATCCGAGACGCTAGAGTATGTAGTCACTATCAAGATTTTTTGCAACGACACAGTTTTTAAATCAGGGCTTTGATAAATGCAGATTAATAGTATTTCTCAAGAAATTTATTGGACGATATCCAGGTTTGATTGATAAATATTCAGTTCCCATTTCCAATTTTATTGAAGACGGTTTTGTTAAAGTTTTGGCTTCTTTTATTTTCTATTGAGGTTCTATTGAGGTTTGTCTTTGGGTCACTTTGGTGTGACTTGTACACCGAACGACAACACATTTTACCTGTATGATAAAACAAGGCTTGTGCATCGAACGAAAAATACATTTTACCTGTATGGACAAGGCAATGTTTTAAAATATTATGGCTTTGACATTTAACACTGTCTGGGCATACAGAAGCTGTAGTTAGTCGTCATATAAGCGGGAGGTTGATGCATAATTAAATCTGGTTTAACCCAGCATTTTATTTATAAAATGCCCGTCCAAGTCGGCCATATGACGGCTTGCATAAAAAGTTATGTGTTGGGTTGTGTGTTATTGATACTGTCGTTAGGCTTACGGATTTTCCTTACTGGTCTCTCCCTCTAATTACTTCGGACTTTTGTTGTCACTTTTATTTATTTACCTAACAGAGTTGTCAAGAGCCGAAATCTAAGAGACAAAAAGACGATTCAGGTGGAAACCATAGGAAAAATTGTCGACCGCAATGGTCCCGACTTAGTACAGGCATTTCAAAAGAAATGGTGAGTTAAATCGGTTTTATGGCATGCCAAATCTCCCCTTCCATTGCGGTAGTTTCCGGTAGCAAGTCAACAGCTATTGCTATTGAAAGGTCCTAGACAGTTGAAAGAAATGATCATCCTGGTATTAAGTAAAAAAAGATTGATTGAAGCAAGTTTAATTGAAAAGTGCAAACATGTTTTCTGCTAGCAAAACCAGATTCGCAGAACAAAATAAGGTCTTGGGCATTTTGTTAATTTCTAGGGAAAAATTCTCGCTTTCAGTTGTGTGTTATATCTTTGAATATCTTTGAATATTTCATGTAAAGTATTGTGAGGTGCACGACAAGGTACGTATAAAAATAAATTGATTTCAAGAAATTTTATATCCTTCAACAATTGTAAAATCATTTATACACAAATTATGCATTTGAGAATAATTATTGTCCTCTTATATGTATGTGCCTTTTATTGTATCTTTCACACCATTGTATTACTCAAATTTATTGAATAGGTTGGGCGTGGTTTAATTTTCTCTCTCTTGTAGGTAATTTTAACACGAATAATACCGATATAATTGACCCATGACCAGTCAGGTCAATTAAATAGAGTAATAAATCCTTAACAAAAGATTTTAAAATCTTCAAAGAAATGATATTCTATGAAATGTCAGTTGAAAATATATCCAAATGAATACGAAAGCAAGAAATTACACCTACCATGAAATTTTTGTGAGCAATGAACGTAATCTACAGCATACATATGTATGTGTATGCCTCATTCCAGTTGTATTTTAAAGTTTTATACATATGAACACAAAATCATGAGACTTATAGCCACATATCTTTTTTATCAGTTATATAGTTTCGTACCATCTTTGTCTTTGGTAATCTCTTAACCCTTACTTTATTTATAAGCATATCTACCACGACCTTACCTATCATATCTACCATAACCGCCATATCTATATCCACCATATTTACCATATCCACCATATCTTTCATAACCACCAATATAAACACCATATCTACCATGTCCATATGCACCATATCCATACCCACCATATCTATAGCGCCCATCGTATCCATAGCCTTTACCATATCCATATCTACCATCTCCATATCCACCATATCCATACCCTTTACCATATCCACCACCATATCCATAGCGCCCATCGTATCCATAGCCTTTACCATATCCATATCCGCTATGTCCATATCCAGCATATCCATAGCCTTTACCATATCCATATCCGCCATGTCCATATCCACCATATTCATAGCCTTTACCATATCCATATCCACCATATCCATATACACCACCATATCCATATCGTTTACCATACCCATAGCCTCTTCCATATCCATAGTATCTACCATATCCATATCAACCGCTATATCTATAGCCTTTACCATATCCATAGCCCCACCATATCTATAGCCTCTACCATATCCATATCTACCGCCATATACATTGTTTTTACCATATCTTTTACCATATCCATATCCATAGCCTCTACCATATCCATATCCTTTACCATATCCATATCCATCATTATATCCATAGCCTTTACCATATCGATAGCCTTTTCCATATCCATATCCACCACCATATCTATAGCCTTTACCATATCCATAGCCCCTACCATATCTGTAGCCTCTACCATATCCATAGTCTTTACCATATACATTGTTATAATTGAAGTTTATGATATGTTGTGTTTGGAGACATTTTCAACTTTCAGAGCATTTGAGTGTAAGTAGTTTTTTTTTATTTCCAAACTTTTTATGACGGATCATTGAAACATCACCCCTCCAAATGAATATTTGCACCAATACATATGCCGATTATGAAATTTTTCAAATCAAAATTAATAATACTGAATAGTTTAAGAAATTAATGCGATATTTTGTAATTTTATTGGAGTGTAAAAACGTAGACTTTAACACATTTATAGGTAATGTCGACAGCGTTTCACGCCTTTACACGACAATAAAACTACAAATTATTGCATTCAATACTTTGCATCACATTCTGTAAATAGAATGCTCTCATTGATCGCGCATCAATTTTTATCTAGATTACTCCGCCATCTTTTTTTTATTCTTGTCGTTTTAAGGAATCGCCTGCTGGAGTAGTTTTAATGACTGGTATAACGCAGTGAAGGAAATGATCGGAAGTGCTCAGCCTCTTAACCAATTAAATACTCTAAGCCAGAATGAATGTAAAACAATCATAAATCATCATCAGAAATGTCGGCAAGAGAATCTTTGAGACAAAATAAGATATCAAATATCCTCAAGGTCTTTAGTTCGTTATAAAACAACTTGGAGTAAAAAGTCTCTAGTAATATGCAACTTAAAGCAATATTTATTATGATATAATAACATGATATAAAAATACGAAATCTAAAGATATGTCAATCTAGCAATTTATCACGAGGTTGAATATCTACATAGTTGCATTATTAAACATTCGAAAAATCAGAATGAAAAGAGGACTATAAGGTCAAATTCTGTTAAAATCTTGTCTTATTTAACGCAGGTTGACATTAATACAGTTTAGGAGACCCAAGGGCGTATATTTAGAAGGATAAGCATCTCGCCATAATTTGAAAATATATTTTGAGGCGTGAGATTTTGTCACTTTGGGACCCTCTCTTCAAAGCATGAAGCAACGGAAATAAAATATAAAATGACGATCACAGAAATTGTTTTGCGAGTACAGTAGATGTTAAACTTTACAAAAATGTTTAATATGTTGTCAGGAATATGTTGGTCATTGGCTTGTCCTTGTCTTCTTATAAAATTTTAGTTTCTTGATATTTGGGTTATTGGATGTGGTTTGTTTCCATTGATTTATTCACTTTTTTACATTTTCGGGCCATTAAGGGCTTACTATATGGTGTGAGGTTCCTCACTGTGTTGAAGATCATATGGTGACCCCTAGATGTTTAGTTTTGGGTCGTTTTAACCTGGATATGGAATGTTGTCTCCTTGACATTTACCCCGTTTCCTTTCTTTTTCATAATTTTTGAAATTCTGTGCATTACTTTTAAAGCCTTAAGTTCCAAATCGTAGTGCGTTTTATCAATGAAAACTGAAAGTGACAAATAAATTAACGAAAATATTTCTGTTATAAATTTCAATCGTGTGTATTGAAGAAACTACTGGCTGTAATGTAAAGAAATTTACTCTACGTATGTAAAAGTCATTCCGCTTTCACGAAAGCACAATTTTATCAAAATCCCCATACAGCTTTTTTTAGTAGATAGCTCAAAAAAGAATGCATATCAAACGCCTTGCCCTAGATTTTCTAATGCAACATGGATTGTGTACGAGTTACCTATTCTTCTAAATATACGTCATTGAAAAGTTCACTGTACGATGAAAAAGAAAGAAGAAGAAAAAAAAACGCGTGGTAATGTTGTATTGATTTGAATATATGTAGGACTCAAATCTGTATCCTGTCGCAAATCTGTGTCCTTTTGCTAATCTGTTTACAATATTCACGTCACAATACCCAATATTTCGAAGTATATCCAATGACCTCGCCATACGCAAATCTGGGTACGTTTGAAAAAAACCTCAAATCTATGTCCTTTATGAGATTCATTCGCGGTAGTATTCTTTCATGTTTATTTCATTTAGGTTGAATTAGAAATATCAAATTAAAAGAAACTTCCAAAGCAATTCAAATCGTTTCTACATTATCTATTCTACCACATTATCGTTTAACAGTAGCAGTTCAATGGGGCGAATGAAGGCATTCAAACTATTTGTATAAATATCACTAGGGAAAATAACGTTTTGCTATAAATTTCTCTATTTCTACAGTAACCAACGATTTTCACTTTGTTTTTTTGTAATCACCACTGGAAACCCCGTGAAAGCCATGTGAAATTTTACAGATTTGAGTCTTACATATATATTGCCAAACCTTATTAGCTATAGGCAACATACCTCCAATAGCTCTTTTTTTCTTTGTAATGTTTTCAATAACGCCTATTACATCTAAAAGAATAGTTTTAAATGTTTTAGTTTTAAGTTTTTCATATTCAGCCAGTGGCCGTCACTACGACATCATATTAAAAGTCGGTTTTACAAATGAGAACAGACATTTTCATCTAGATTCACCTCTTTCCAGATTTGACCTTACCGATTTTGACTTCATCTTGGATAAAAACACTGACAATGTGACGGGTGCTATAAATACAGCCGTACAAACTTACCCTTCTGAGTACCTGTTGTTACTCTGTTTCGCGGATTTCATACTGTTATTGCTTTACTTTCCAGTGTTGTATTTGCTGTGTTCATGTGTTTTCTTGGTGTGGAGTGTCTTAAGTCTTCCGTCTTCTGGTGTTCTAGTTTTTCCTTGTCTCTGGACTTTGCTTATTCTTGTGATTTAATCATTTAATATTCTACTGCCGTTGTATTGTCTTTGTTTTACAAATAGGAATATGTTGAATAAATGATTTCCTTTGTTTGGGTTCTAGTGCTGCTGATGAGGAATGGATTTCCGAAATGGCCATACAGCTCATTAAAATTATTGCAGTTGGAGTTGACATATGTGTTATGGTCTCATGTTCATTTACTCCATATCCTTTCGTAAAATATTAAATAAATTGGACCTTTTTAGAAAGTAATTTAATACTCAACTCACCCTTAAAAGAAATCTAAAATGATCCGTAACATTTTTGACAACATAAATAAGACATAATTATATAAAAAGGTTTTCAACACAACTACTTTATTTTCTTTAGGTTATTTGTAAGTATTTTAGAAAAAGGATATAGAGTAAATGAACATGAGACCATAACACATATGTTATCTCCTACTGCAATAATTTTAATGAGCTTTATGGCCATTTGTAAGGTATTTTTTCGGAATTACCTTGCAAAAAAAATAGCCTGAATATTTTTGCACGTCAAAACGCAGTATATGAAAACAAAATGCGCGGGGCCGTCCAGATTCACCACTTAACCTCTTTCACAGGTCCTCACTACTTTGACCGCAGTCAGAGATGGTTGAAAAGTTACTTGGATAAAGCTCACTCCATGAGTCAAATGTGGCTTCTTGAAAATCCCAGAGATCTATTTGAACAGTAATCCCCGACCAGTCTTACACATTGTTATAGCATTCAAAGTTTTGATTTTTCTACTCTTTATACAACCCTGCAACACAATAAACTGAAAACAAAAATTGCAGATTTAATACATCAATGTTCCTGCAATAAAAAAGACACCACAGATATAGTTACTAAGTAGTAGGGAAAGACAAATTACATATTTTTTAAGAACCACATTGATTCAAATTAGAACTACACTGACACTGACGTAATCAAAATGCTAAAATAATTGATCGACTCTATTTTTGTCGAATTCGGAGGTAGCGTTTTCCAACAGACAAAAGGGATCCATATGGGAACTAAGTGTGCGGCATTTTTAGCTGGCCTTTTCCCTTTACTATAAGGCCAATTTTTTACAAGGGCTTACACAGAAAAAAAACAAACATTTAGCCCAGTCCTTTAATTTCAGCTTCGGCTAAATAGACGATGTACTTTCTCTTCATTATCCAAAAATTTAAGGAATATTCAGATCATATCTATCCCAAATGAGCTTGAAATTAAAGAAACTATTTATACGCCTACTTCAGCTGCGTACCTAGATCTGTTGTTGTGTATTGACGAAGATGTACGCTTAAAATCTAAGCTCTTTGACTAGCATGATGATTTTAACCTCCCAATAGTGAACTTTCCCTTTCTTTGCAGCAATATACCTACCTCTCCAGCCTATGGAGTGTGCATTCACGGTTGATTCGTAATTGCTGAGCATGTAGCTTGTACCGTGATTTTTTTTAACAGAGCAAACACTGTCCCAAAAGCTAAGTCGGCTACGTCAGGGATTTGTTCAGCCTATGTTTAATTTCATCCAGCAAGAAGTTCTATGGCCGTCACCATAACGTCACTGAAAGATATGAAGTGTCAGTGTCCCGAATAAAGCGGACATTTCCAGCTAGATTGAGCACCTTATGTCACTCTCAGTTTCTTCGGAGCTCACACTGTGAGTGCCTTGGTTTTGAGTGTTTTGTTTTTATTTCTGTGCTTTGAAGCTGTCTTTCTGTGTTCTCGTTTTGGCCATGTTTTTGACTTCAAGTATTGTAAATACCACTCCCTTGTTCCTCTGATATTCTAATGCCATTAGTTAAGGCCCCTTGTCAAAATATTTGAAGCATTGCATTCAAATCACAAAATTACTGATGACTTTTTCTCTGTAGGTTTATTATTACTACAAAAGTTGTCAAAGTATCCAAATGTCAGAAAGAAGACAAAACAAGTGATGACCCTAAAAGATGTCTTGCCTGTCCCTGCTGGACTCTAAATTGATGTGAAATCTAAGTGAACTAATCAGAAAAGTGAACATGCTCACTAGACTGTGAAATTGAGGTCAAGGACAAAAGTCACCTGCCAGACTGACATGTACTACCCAAGACCAACCTACATACCAAATATTATCAACCTACCACTTCTACATTTGTGTAGTTATTGAGAAATGGACTTAAGCAGAAAAACTTAACGCGGCCACTAGACCGTGAAATTGAGGTCAAGGACAAAAGTCACCTGCCAGACTGACATGTACTACCCAAGACCAACCTACATACCAAATATTATCAACCTACCACTTCTA
>MJUU01058136.1:139202-151031 GCA_002080025.1 Modiolus philippinarum
TACAAAGTCACTGAACCATGAAATTGAGGTCAAAGAAACATGACAGGTGTCAGACTGGCGTGTACCCATATAGATCTCCCTACAAACAAAATATGACGGGTCTAGGTGTAACAGTTACTGAGAAAAGGACTTGAATGTGAAACTATGTCGCAGATTTTCTAAGTTCACTGAACCATGCAATTGAGGTCAAGGCAACACGACAGGTGTCAGACTGCCGTGTACCCATATAGATCTCACTATAGACCAAATCTGACAAGTCTAGGTATTATAGTTCCTGAGAAAAGGACTTGAATGTGAAACTATGTCGCAATGTTTATGTGCTTATTGAACCATGAAAACAAGGTCAAGGTCATCCAAAATATATGTTGCTGGAAAGGTCATCACTTGGTGGTGTTATGGACCAAAGATGATGTTTGTATGTATTACCCTTGAAAAGTTATGAAGGTTTTAGAAAAAAGTTTACGCCGCCGCCGCCGCCGCCGTCGCCGCCGGATTGCTATACCTATGTCTCGCTTTCAGCGACTTTCGTCGCAGGCGAGACAAAAATTACATTACCTTTTAGTTTTTGTATTTTTCCATAATATCTCCCTTCTACTTCATCTAAAAGAAAAAAAACATGAGGAGTAAAAATGAAATGTTGCAAGTGTAAAATTTTGCTAGTCTCAATGATTAGGTTATCAATTTCGTATATTCGATCATGGTAACATTTATGTAAATATATTATCATTATTATAAATTGTGTAACGTAAAAACAAAAACAAAAATTGATGTCCTTTTCATTTTCATCCTTTTGGTTTTTGTTCTGTGTAAGTCTTATACCATCTTTAGGTTTCGGTCTTCCATATGTTTTGATTTGATCTGCACTGAAGAGACATAGAGGGACATCTGCAGAAATTTAAATTATATTTATTTTGGAAATAAGTTATTTATTTTATATAAATACATGTCTTTTTTCAGCCGATATCTACCGAAAGCTTTTAACAATTGAACATGTTTTTTATTTGACTGAAATGTAAGTTGTACTTTGTTGAGTTAATATTTAAGGGAGTACGAGTGTGATAAATTTTGTAATTAGAATTAAAATGCTGACCGTTTGTTTTAAGGAACTTTGCTAATAGGACAACATGATCAAAAAATGTTTTAAATCCATGTATGAATTTTTTAGATATTAATCGTCACAATTTTTGGGGGAAACAGTTCTCTCTAGAGTTTTCCTTCAATTTCAGTTAGCTGTTTATATGCCTTAAAAGATATAAAATCAAACTGGAAGTGAAAATTTTTTGTATTATGTCTATTTTGTGCATTTTAAAGTGGCCTATGACCATGAAAATGTTATCCATGTGCAAAAAAATTAACCCTGTTAAATGGATAAAACCCGAGGATATCGAATATTTCTGAAATCTAACGCTCGTACTCCCTTAAAGGATTATATATGTGATTGTTATTTCAGTCCTCGTCGATGATATTTGTAGTTCAGATTTCTGTCTGTTTACTTAGAGATTAATAGATTTTTTTCAAACTATTATCTTGGTACTGTTTGAGGGTTAGAAAAAAAACGGATTGTAATTGACTTTTACTCAGGGATAGAAAATATATGGCAATTACCAATCAGCTACATAACTTTCGCAACATATCTTTAGCTGGCTATGTCACTAGTTCCATACGTGGAGCAGATCATGTTTACCCTTACGGAGAACCTGGTAATATCAGTAATTACTTGTTTTTGTGAGGTGGGGTTCACACTGTAATATTTAGTTTGCCAGTCAACAATCCTCAATAACTGACACAGAAATAAATGCTGTAAAGAATGAAGTCCAAATGGTTACGTAGTACTCACAGTTAGCTACATGTATTAGTACAACAAAGAGTAGAATGAACACGAGCTTCATCGTAACTATCTGGATCGTTGTATCACTAGATGGAAATCTTGAATATATGACATTATATATATGTTAAATATTTGTAGACTGTAATTGTGTAGAACAACTTTGCTCTTTAAGACCATTTGCAAGCTAAGTGATGTTTCATACATACGTTATTACTGTAAGTAAATACATATCGCCAACACAGATGTTATGTTTTAAACTTTTTGACTAAATTGTTTCTCATAGAAGATGTTCCTTTTTGCGAATATATAGGATAATTTGTGCGGTGTTGGAACACTTGACCTTTTACATACAAACATGAGAAGTAGTGCAACCGATGCATTGTTTTTAACATATAAACAAATAAACATGTCAAAACTAATAATGTTGAAATTTTGTCATATGGCTTTGTTATGGTGCACTTAAACAATTTTTTAAAATATTAAATGTATACTGCGTTTTATAATTCCGATGTTATCTAAGACTGTAAGACAAAATTAATTTATCTTTAGCTTTCTCAATAATGAGGGACAAAGCCGAAAATCATTGTTCCCTGCTTTCGCCATAACATGCAACGTTCTTTTCTAGTGTAGTCAATGGGCTGGAATAACCCCCCGTGAAACCACCACTTCCCAACCCCACCCATTTTTTTAATTCAGTATACATCACCTCTCCAAAATAAAACATGTTAACACGAGCTTAACCTTCACGTGCTGGTGGAACAGGGCCCATTTTAGACCCACCTACCGAAATTTTGGAAAATTTCGTTTTTCGTTCAAGTTTCTCTTTCAGTTGCTTCAAAATGTTGACCAGATGCTTCCCAGCTATAAAAAGGATGTATTTAATGATTGCTTATTGTATGAGCTTTACAAATAACCCAAATTTTAACAATTTCTATGCCCAATACATTCCATAACGCCATTGAACGTACCCCTACCCCTATGAAATACTGAAGAAAATTTTGATATTTTCATTAAAATTGCGTAAGTTTGATGGTCTAAAGAACCTGAAGTGCATCTCGATTCCAAATTCTGAAAATTGGTTTTAGTCTTTCAATCTATTTTCTTGAATATAAAACATGCTTACATAATGTTAACATATTTATAATGACCAAAGTTTTATTTTCAAATAGACCAAATAAATGGATCTTTGAATATTCCCCGATTTTGACTAAGTTTTGTCATTCTTTTGCCCAGTATTACTTTTAGTAAACAAATGTCATTTAAAGTAGGTATCAAATGAAAGCTTATTATATTTGCTTTACAACTATTACAAATAATGGCCATTCTTATGTAATATAAACATCATACATCAATAAAACTTACCCCTACCCCAACAAATTTACTGAAAAATTGTCAATATAATGTCTATGTTAGCATCAAAATAACCAGAACACGCAAAATGTGTGTTGTATATGGCAATGTTTCATAAATTATACCATGATTTCGCATTTTAACAGCCATTTGTTGACTTAAACTCAATATTTTGCCTGAAATTGATATAAAAAGGGAATTTTCAGCATTTCAGATTTGTCCAAAATTTACTTTTAAATAGTTATATGGGCAAATCTGGAGGATTTATATGCAGATATGCCAATTCATTGTTCTAACCGACATATAAGTGATCTAAAACAATGTTTTAGAATAACAAGGAGTGTTCAATGTGCCTCTAAATACCGAAAATTTTACCCCTACCCCAAGAAAATGATGCTTAAAAGTCCCCAGAATATGTATGTCTATACATTTATATGAACAAAACATGCTTATGTTTTACTTTCTTTAAGAAAAATGCATTTTATATATCGCAATATGCAATTTTAACGCCAAAATATGGGTAAAATTGTACATTTTGGACGATTTTCGAGAAAATGGGATTTTTCAGCATTTCAGAATTTTACAAAATTCAAAGTTGAATTGTTGTATAACTGCCCATAAACCACACACATGACCTTATTTGTGATATATGGGAGTCTCCCTGTATTTTGGTGTTGAAAATGATATGTTATTGGACCTTTATACATTGTTTAAGCTTTTCAAGCTGAATAAAATGAAATAAATTGTGTTGAATATTTTTGGTAAGTGGTTATATGTTTGTAATTTATGTAGTTATTCTAAAATGTTTAAAAACATATTTCCTTATGGATTAGATATCTAATCAACATTTTCAAGTTATATACCAATTTCATGAAGTATTTGTATCTCAAAGTCAAAACAGCAGAAATACGAAAAAACGGAAAATTCCCATTTTGCATACAATACAGAAGAGTAAAAAAGAGACCTCTTAAAAAGTTTTAATCCACTTAAATGATCTTCTGCATGTCAGCTTTAGTGAAATACACACTAGAAATCCAATAAAACATTATTCTTTAATCATTTAGAGCCTGAATATTTCATATTTTCCCTTAATTTTTAGGGAGAGGGGTGCTAATTTTGACATTTCTGAACCTACAATACGCCTGAAACTAAAATGTTTGCACACGATTTGTTTCTAACATATAAATCATAATTACATCGGCAATTATTAGATATATATTCAGATTTTTACGACCAAAAAGTCAGAAAGTCGGAATTATGAAAAAATTTCCGAAAAATCCCATTTTTCAAAAATGTTATACCGAAAATCAAAATTTTATGGACTTTATCGTTTTATTTTTCAACATTGTATCACTACTGATAAGTTAGGCATAAAAACTAGATCAAATGACGAGGGTTGTTTTTCCGAAAGGAATTGACAGCCTAAAATTGTCATTTTCGCTATTTTTTGCAAGGGGAGGGGAGGGGTACATTTTTTTGTATCCCCAGATCATACAAATGGCGTAAAGTGCCCAAACTTGAGTTCATTGTAAAGGATATTAAATAAGCTTTAATTTGTCAATAAATTGCAGTACATATTACTTATCATTAAATAATTATGGCGCTTAAAAGATAAATTTAGGTTAAAACGAAAATACAAGAATTTTTCGCGAGGTACTATAAAAGTGTCCCTATACTGTCTATGCGTGCAGGTTATGTTCGTTTTAACATTTTTTTTATTTTGAAGAGGGGATATAGGAGGACTAGATGGGAAGTGGGGGGTGCACGGAAAGTGATTTCAGCCCATGGCCTATGTTCATTATTTTATTTTATTCAACAACAGTAATTTTGATTTAGTAGAAGCAATATGTCTACAAATGTAATGTTATAATTTCATTTTATTTCGTAGGTGCTGTTGCTATAGACATAAATGAGACCTCTTAAAAAATCAAAATATATTATTTTGTTTTGGTCAAATTCCAAATTTTATACAAAACTGATAATGTTGGCAATTGTTCAGATAATCATCTGAAGACTATTATCTTGTAATAGAGGTTAAAACATATTTTTCGATATAATTATAACCAAATGTCGTCGTCAAAAGTGCTAGCAAAAGAAGTAATTAAATAATTTTGAATACAGACTTTTCAATAACAAAACCGCAATTATGTCTTTGTTGTCCGTCATGTACATTTGCATTGGTAGGGAACCCAGATATAAAACGTTTTCTTTAGTAGAAGCTGTGGATTTAGACATTTTAGAATCGTGTGACAGTTCAATTGACTGCAATTTCCGTCTGAAATTTTTTAAATGATTCTAATAGGTACATATCAGGTATGAGCACAATTCATTCTTTAAGTCCTAATAGTGACTTCAAGATGAAAAAAAAACAAAAACAAAACAGTTAAAGCGTTGTTCTGTTGCTGTTTTTTTTTCACTTATTTTATAGAGACATTATTCCATGTGCATTTACTCCATAAACTTTGATTGTTAATGCGTTTTACCATTATGTCTATGCCATCCCTATCCTTGTTTAAAAAATCCTTTTCTTTAACTAAAGACTATCTTCATTATACAAAGCTCCATCATTATCAGATTTTGGCGATTTTGATATTTTATGGTATATATTCTATGCCAGGTTTTATATCAAATAACTTTAAAAATGAAGACTCAACTTTTAATCTTCATTTTTAATTTATTTAGTTATTTGTTACCACTGGGTCGATGCCACTGCTGGTGGACTGTTAGTCCCCGAGGGTATTCACCAGCCCAGTAGTCAGTACTTCGGTGCTGACCCGAAAGCCGATTCTATTTGATACCTTACAATATCTAAATTGTTGTAAAATTTGTTGAAAACTAAGGAGTATCTCCCTCATGCAAAGTCCTGTCCTTAGCTGATTTTGGCTTAACATTTAGATCAAATTGGTTATTTGCTCTCTATCAGTTTTTACACATCTTTGGGTTTATGGTCTTCCAAACGTTTAGATTTTATCTGCATTGAAGAGACATAAGTTGTCGAAATGCGCATATGCAGAAATTAAATTCACAGTAACTTCGGTATTTAGTTATTTTAAACAATTTATTTTTGTTAATAGTTTTAACCTAGCTTCTGTGAAATAAATAAATTGCCTGATGAAATTGCAGAGTTTTTATTTTTTTATTCCATTTTAACTTGTCAAACAGAATATTTTTCCATTTTTCAATATATTACAACATTGACTGTCGAGTTAACAACATTTTGAATTGAATGAGGCCATTAACCTTAAGGGTAACCTTTATAGTTACATCCTCCAAGAAGATAAAGGTAATTTTTCATGAATTGCCATAATTATATAAATGTTTCACTCAAGTAAGGATATCTTATCAAATTTACTCCTTCATGGTAACAAAGCCAATTCTATTTACTTGTCGAATATTTCAAATGTTTTCAATAATAAAAATAAAAGAATATGGATTAAATGCACATAAGATAAATTTTCGGCAAAAACATGGTAAACCAAAGTAATTGAACAACGCATGTTTTTGTTCTTTATCTTTACTTCAACATGATGAGTTCAACTTTGAGCTTAGCTGTTCAAACTAGTTCTCTTCTTTTCGTTTATATTTACTTTTTATGTTAAAATGTCCAACTAATAATTTTTTCTTTCATTTACTATTATTTGGATTTGTATTTTCAGTTCTATACTTCAATGCTAGCCGAAATCCGATATTTTGAAAATTTAAGATTATCCTTAAGTTCGAAATTTTAAAGAAATTAAGAAGCATCTCCCTGTATCAATGATCTGTCCGTTACTGATTTTTCTTTTAGATAATTTAATTTCTATCGTTGCTTTCAAATGTTTTGATCTTTAATATACCATATGTATGTCTTTGTTTTAGACTAAAAGGGCATAGTTGTCGAAATGTGCATTAATTTAATGCGTTTTCGGTAGTTAATCACTTAACAACACACTTTTTACTTTAAGTCTCCAAAACGAAGATGGGAGACTTATTGTTCGTGTTGTATATCTTATTATTAGGTCTCCCAAACGAAGAGAAAGAAAGGTGGATCTCTATCCCGAAAAGTGCAATCAGGTCTTGGAACTTTCAAAATGGCACCAACAGTTGCCACGGGAACAGAAAAAGGCGGGAAAGTTTAAAGTGCTTAGAATTAAATGAACATTTTCAGAAAAGATATCTAACATACTTTAAATTGATTTCTGGTCTCCGAGACTTAAAAATGGTCACCGTTGCCATTGAAACGTTCCTAAATGTACGAAAATTTAAAGTGTTCAGAATTAATGAAACTTCACAGAAAGAGGGCACAACTGATGTGGAACTGGTTTCTAGCCCTGAAATCTGATTTGGGAGTTCGTTTGAGGGACTTTTGTATCATCATCCTGATACGTCTAGAAATTGTTCTTCTTCTTTCTTTCTTTCTTTCTTCTCTTCCTGATTAACTTGTCCACAGATCTCTGATATGATAAGACCTAGAACTTTTAAACTTTGTCGAAACTCAAGTAGTGCAAAATACAAACGTTCTCAGGAGGGGTTCATTTAGGGTACATTTTGCGGGTTAAAAAGGATCGGCATATTTTTTGCTTATAATTGTATTTTGATTATAGCATGATTATAAGGGAAATCCCTGCAAAATTTTGAAAGAGATTCCAAATTGATTGTCCTGAATGGTTGACCACTTTGCTGCCATTGAAACCATACAAAAAATTTGAAATTCTGAGAAAAATGTGTTTCTTTCTGTAATACTAGTATTTGTTTTGGTTAAGCAATTTGTATTGTATAATCAAGATTATAAGGGATACACTACCCAAATTTCTTCTGAGAGGGTATCTCAAAATGTCCAGGTATTTTATATGGGAGTTCGCTTTGGATACTTTCGTGTGTCGCTCTGCAACACAATTATAACTTGTTTAATTGTTTTTGCACGATTTTAACCCTAGCAATTCATTTTATGACCTTCTTCACTAATACATTTGCCATGTATAATTTTTAAATCCGTATATGTATTTTTATGATTCTCTTGGTTTTGTATAGGTGTTTGCATGGCGTATTCATTTTCCAAAAATTCCTTTTTTTGTCAGTTATTAATTTGTCGATCTGTTAAAGTTAATTCAAGACGCATAAGTTGTCTATATGGCCATGTGCATATACTTAATTTACAATTACTTCGGTATTTAGTTTTTTTAAAAGTAGCCCACTTGATGAGGCCAACAAAAGAAAGTGACTGTCACTCCGATCTACTTTTTTGTAAAGTACCAGAATTTATATTACCTATTTTTACTAATAAGTTTTTTTAAATTTTGCACCAAATCAAATGTTTTTAAGCTTATTGTTGCAATTTGGCGTGGTTTAAAAATGCAGTATGTTACAATATCAACGTTAAAGTAAAACACTTTATTTAAATCTTTTGTGAATGCACATTCTAGTGATATGTGCATTGAAAATATCCGTTATTCACTGTTTCAGCACTAATTTGTGTTTTATACGTACAAATGTACTGTAAATTATTATACTTGTTATGAAAGCACAGGATATTCTATTTCGGATATATATATATATATATATATATATATATATATACCTCTGGAGTTTTGCCTTAACATATGGTTCTTTCTAGCATTCTCATTCTTTGGTTAGCTTTTTCTTTTCTTTCTTTCCTTTGTTTTCTTTTTTTTTTTTTTTNGGGGGGGGGGTCTCATATAACTTTGTCCTAAATGATAATGAAATGATATAACATGATTTATTTAAGTGTTATAAAAGGAAGGAGCAGTTACTGGTTCCATAACTTGTCTAAGGGTTATTAGAGATAACTCTATTTCTCTTATGATGTGGCAGCAATATCTATTTCTTACACGATAAGATAATTTTTCGTATCACTTAGTGATAACTTTTATGCTATCATTTCATTGGCCTTTCATAAGATTAGATAACTTTTCAGCAGTATTTTTATTGGTTGTTCTAGAGGTCACACATCAGGTCAAACCAACGTCATGGCAATTCTTTTTTAAATTCCATGCTCATTGCATTATGTCGTCTGCATATTTTTTTTTATTCCATTGGCAAGAAGAGGAAATGAAAAATGAGCTTCGTGTGTACACACCCATTAATTCATTCTCCCAAAACAGTTGAATATATTTTGGCTACTTGAAATATATCATTTTATTGCTAAAAATAAGTTTAATTTCCTTCCTGTGTTCTGTGTTGATGTTATGATGTAATGTGTATTGTATGGTGGCCCGATGCGGCCATTTCGCGTTTTCGCGTTTTCTACTTATACTTATCACAGAGCAAAAACGCGAAAACGCGAAATCGAGAAGGCGAAAACGCGGAAACGCGAAAGCAAAATCACGAAAACGCGAAATGAATTTCACTTCATGTTTCGCGTTTTCGCTTTCGCGTTTTCGCGTTTTCGCCTTTGCGATTTCGCGTTTTCGCGTTTTCGCTTTCGCGTTTTCGCATTTTCGCGTTTTCGCGATTTCGCGTTTTCGCCTCGGAAGTAAAGATCTAACGCATGCGTCATTTGAACCAATAATGTGGCCATCTCAAACTTCAACTGAAAAACAGTATGTGTTATGTTGTGACCAAATTAAATAAACTCATGAACTGTATTCATTGTTAATTGAATCGATATAATAACTACTCAGACCAACTTTTGTATTTTGTATACGTTTTAAGACATTCATATGTTAGATTCTCTCCATGCCGTATGTGTATTGAATTAGAAGTTGAAATGATATTTTATAGTAAGAATAAGTTTAAATTGGTGTGCATCTTTTAAATTTAATATAAGGTCAATTTGGTTTGTGTGGGAACAAGATCATGTCACAATGGACAAATTTGTCAAAACAATTTCATTAGATCGTTATTGTAGGGGATATTTTCACTGACAGATTAATCTCTCCCTTACTTCTTTTAAGGCATTTCCCCGTAAATTAATTCCTACATTTACACCCCCGGTGAAACTGTACACCGTGCAATCAGGGTAGCGACTAACTGTACGCAAGGTCGTACAAAACAAACCAAAAATAGACATGCAGACGAAAAGTAACTTCATTATTATATGGTATTTGTATCATATTTATATGTGTATTGGCAATTGTAAAGGAAAACTACACTATTAACCTTTATTTGTATCAAATATGTAGCGTATATGTTTTTAATAAAGTCACAATAACCAAAAGAGTTCGTGTACACCAAAAAATCAGGGTAGGACTAAGCGTACTGTTGGTAGCGACTAAGCAGTACACAGGGTAGGACTAAATCATTGACATACTACCTAAAAAAAAGAAACTGTACATTTTTGCACATTGTTGAAGATATTCTCATACTGTTTGTCAGTGGAGATACCATATTATATTCAATGGAACCAAGCTTTCTATTTGATGTATTCACTTTTTCTTTTTTTTCACAAACATAAAAAACACACCTTGACTTCTTCTGGGGATCTGTGAACCATATTGTCTAAATATAGAATGCGTCGTACAAATTCAAAATGTGTTAATTTTTATGACGGAATTTTCGAAAGCATGCATGTATTTGATTGTGCTTTTCCCTAATTAACTGCTATTATGTTACCAGTAATCCCTTACTGATGTTGTATGAAAACAATGCTATACTTTGCAAGATATTAAAAATCGAGCTTTTAAATTGCTTAAAATATATGCTTCTATCAAAAATAGAATGCATGCTTTTCAAGTTCTTTCGTTGATGATGGAATTCATTTTTTTTTCAAATGCGGGAAATCGGACCGAAACACACTCTTTAGCATATATTTCACTAAGCAATGAAAAGCCTTATTTTTCTTCTCTTCGGAACGTGCCTCTAGTACCCGAATTTCAGGGAAACCGGGAAAAACAAACTAATTATGAAATTGAAGTTCCTTTATAATTTTTCCTGACAGTCTTAAACTAAATTTTGATTGACCAAAAAAAAATTAATCTGAAGCGCTGCAAATCGATTAAATATAAATAGCTCAATAGTGTTCATTAATTAGTGCCGATTCCCTCTCAGTGCATTGATATATTGATTTTTACGTATAAAAATAGAACTGTTTCCGGAAAGAAAGCGATTCAAGAGTCCCGTATTAAAATGTTCACATATAATAAATGTTGCAACTTATGTGTACCTAGAAAAGATTTTCTTATCCATGGCCAGCTCATATGACTGTGGCTTATGGTGTTTTTATCTTTATCTACAGACTTTCATTATACTATTGATACTAACATTAGTCCAAGTAAACAAAACAGCTCATAGCAATTGCATATTAACATTTAGGTTCCATTCAGGGTGAACATATACTCTATGTAGGGCATAATACGCGTATTTGTTTGTAAACTTAGTCATACCCTGCGTACAATTAAAATCCTACCCTGCGTACAGTTCGACTTTTAGTTAGTCGCTACCTACTGTACACTTAGTCCTACCCTGGTGAAAATGCGTACAGTAAAACTTTTGCTAATTATACAGTTACAAGCAATCAAAACAACCTACAACTGACACAAAATATCAATTGGCACCTCCAAATCTCATAATAATCGAAGTAAAGTATAATGTCCATATAAAATGAAAAATTAATCAACTTTTTTTCGTCTGCATGCCTATTTTTGGTTTGTTTTGCACTACCCTGCGTACAGTTAGTCGCTACCCTGATTGCACGGTGTACAGTTTCACCGGGG
>MJUU01058137.1:14647-27974 GCA_002080025.1 Modiolus philippinarum
AATTAAGCAAGGAAGAAATAATTGCTCTCTGGAAATTTCCGTTTTGATGCTCTCATGGTAAAACCCCCATAAATAAATATTACCTTTACCACTTCTGACAATGGCATATAGTATACATGTAACTGACAGGTGGTAGGCAGATCTGTCAAGTTTTGAAAATTACCTCGCGTGAGATTTGCCAAAATTGTCAAAGATCAAAGGAAAAAATTAAAAGATCAAAGGAATTTTTGCCAATTTCCAAAGCTTTGTGTGATTCTCATGCGGATCGTGTGACACTTGACAGGTCTGTGGTAGGGCACATGTACTGCTTAGTTGTAGTAGAAGCATACTTTTAAATCTGCCACTTTCATCATGGTCATCAATTCTTAAATGTCTTCAATGGTATCTACCAGTTGGTTCCAATCTTTTATGGTGTGTAAAAGAACAAGTTCTTATAATCTTTAGTGTTAGATAGTGTTCACAACAAAAAACTTATTACTGTTGGTTTATATGGTTTAGAAATGTTACATTTTAGTCTATTCATACATGTAATTACAGTACAGCCAGAGACTAGCCATGATAAATCACTGTCATAGACATTTCACTCTAAATTTTCAAATGACTACTGTATATCTTTTTTCCTGATTGATCTATCCACTTAATTTCTGTTTCATGTGAAGTGGTAGACTGCATCACTTTAAATGCAAAAGAAATCATGTACCGGTATATAGATCAAACAAGAAATAAAATATACACATTTCACTAAGCAGAGTGATATGTCTATCACAGTGATTTATCACGGTAAGTCTCTGGCTGTACTGTACCAAAAATATGATCCAAGATACAACATTTATTATACCCCCACTTTAGCAAGTGGTATATAGTGATCAGGGTGTCAGTGTTTGTTCGTCTGTTCATCTGTCTGCCATAGGGTACATACTTTGTGGTGACAACTCCTCCTAGACTGCTTGGTGAAATTTAATGAAACTTTCACAGAATGTTAAGTACATATTGCCACTGTGCACCAGCTATTTAAAAATTTCATATGACTTGGAATTTTTTTTTGGTGATTTTTTTACATCAGGAATTTTGCGAGCTTTGCTCAGTTTTTCTAGTTACATAGTGGTGTTAGATATGAGTCAGGCCATATAGCTACCGGTAGTATTAATCCCTCTTACATAATAAAGATGTTTACAAGTGTCCATGTGACTCAAGACATTATAACTTGTATTTGCAGTATTATTATTATATAATATAAACATGTGAAATATCCATAAAAAAAATATAAATACATAAATACATAAATACATATACATGTATTAAAATTTATAACAAATAATATGAGTTTGGCTTGCCAATGAGAGGGCAGAATATCAACTTTAACATGTTAAAAGCACTTAAATTGTTTGTTTCAACAAAAACAGTTCTAAAATTCTCAGCTTTATTTGTTTCATTTGCTTCAAAACTTGAACTTATCTATTCAAGGGTTAAGGAGCATTTACATATTAATGCGCAATGTTCCAAAATGATTATAAGTTGATTGAGGTAATTTCAATGTGTACAAAATGTGAATGACAGACATTGAAGTTTTCCTTCTGTCAATATTGGCATGATGGGTTACTTAAAGAATTTTAAAAAGCTAGTTGTTTACTCACCAGTATGAATGTTTATCTCTCTACTTAAATTAATGGTGGATTATATTAGCACCATTCACTAGAAGTCTATCAGAAGTCTCAAAAAGCTAGAAATTGGCTTACTAGCTAGCTTTGAAGAAAGCACTTTTGGTAGAAAGAATTTTAGACAACATTGTATTTGCTCGTCTTTATTCCTTTATGAGAGTTTCCATCTTATATTTTTTGCTAACTATTCTACCACATGAATTTCTCATAAAATTATAACCATATATGATTGACATAAATACAAATTAATGCATCTATTTTTGAATTAATATATTGCTATTTTGATATTGTTTTTTTATTGTTTACGGTAGGTTTTAATAAACACTACAGTTGGGGATATTGATATAGAATTATGGTCTAAAGAAGCACCTAAAGCATGTCGCAATTTTATACAGCTCTGTATGGAGGGATATTATAATGGAACTATTTTCCATCGTATCATACCGGAATTTATAGCGCAAGGTGGTGACCCCACCGGTACTGGTGATGGTGGAGAATCTATTTATGGCCAGCCTTTCAAGGTAAAATATAGGAATTGTTCAGATCATATCTCTGATTAAGTCAGTGATGCAGGTCACCACCTGTACTGGTGATGGTGGGGAATCTATTTATGACCAGCATTTCAAGGTAAAATGTAGGAATTGTTCAGATCATATCTCTGATTAAGTCAGTGATGCAGGTCACCACCTGTACTGGTGATGGTGGGGAATCTATTTATGACCAGCCTTTCAAGGTAAAATGTAGGAATTGTTCAGATCATATCTCTGATTAAGTCAGTGATGCAGGTCACCACCTGTACTGGTGATGGTGAGGAATCTATTTAAAGGTAAAATGTAGGAATTGTTCAGATTATAACTCAGTCACTACCTGGAGAATCTATTTATGGCCAGCCTTTCAAGATAAAATGTAGGAATTGTTCAGATTATAACTCAGTCACTACCTGGAGAATCTATTTATGGCCAGCCTTTCAAGATAAAATGTAGGAATTGTTCAGATATTTTGCAACTTAGTGATGCAGATTTAGTTATAATGGAAAAACATTTTGTCATATCTGCCAGTTACGACCTTATAACTCCAAAATGGCAGTTTGCGGGAATATATTTTAGTTGAATAGTACATACATGTATAGATACGACCTTATAAGCCATATGTTGAAAAGGGGGTAGATACAACCTTTTTTATAATTCACCTATTTCAAGAGGGTCTAATTTGAAACCAGTGTAATAGAATTATAGAGCCAATGAAGCTGAGTTAAAAAAATAGCAGAATGGTAAAAGGTCGTAACTACCACTTACGATCTTATAATTCTATGGTGACAAAGTATTATTGAAAAAATTTATATATAATTTATTAATCAGACATTGCTATGAATATACTCTTCCTGTTTTAAAATTAAATACCAGCTTGGCAGTAAATAAGGTGGATAATATTTCATTGAACATGATTTGATATCTGGCTAATGTTTCAACACTCCACAAGCTTTCTGAATATTGATTTGTTACATAATTCATTGTTAGTTCCATTCAGCTATTGGTTATAATAATAGTTTAAAAGACACATGAATGGTATTATTATATTTTATATCCATATTTTCTTGTTTCAGGATGAGTTTCATTCTAGACTTCGCTTTGTTAGACGTGGATTGGTTGCCATGGCAAATGCAGGGCAAAATGATAATGGCAGTCAGTTCTTTTTCACACTCGGCCCAACACAAGAACTACAAAACAAACACACTATATTTGGAAAGGCAAGTTTTTACATTCAATATTTGGAAACACAAGTTTAAACACTCCATATTAGGAAACCAAAATAAAAGCAGTAAGCAGTAAAAATAGACCAGAAGTAGATTTTGTTAAAAGGTAAAAAAGACTAAATACAAAATAAAAATCTGACTTTGAAAAAACAAGTCATATTTGGAAGGGCATTTTTACACTCCAAATATTTGGAAAGACAATTTTCATACTCTATATTTGGAAAGACAAGTTTTAACACTCCATATTTGGAAAGAAAAGTTTTATCACCCCATATTTGAAAATATAGATATAAAACCTCCCCATTTCATAACAGATTGATTTACAATAGTATTGTTGGATAATTCAAAAGGACCCTTGAGTGTTTTGATTTATAGCTAACAAAAGCAATCCTCCAAAAACTTTTCCAATATATGTTGTATTAGAGCAATACCTGAAGGTAAAAAAATAACACCAACAGTTTACTCAAATTGCTAAATTGGTTACACAATAGAAACTAGTACACGAGTAAGGTCATACACATTGGACTATAAAAGTGCATCCAACCCCCAATATTTTTTCCTGGAATAGCCCTTAGGTAGGAGTGTATTAAACATATTTCTGCAAAAGAGATAGTAAAATTATGAATTTCAGCATGTGAGCTTTTCCAAGCATGTTAAAATCGAAATGTTACTATCAAGAGTGAAGAAATTTGTTTAGATCAGGACCAGCTGAATGAGAATGTTTTTCTCCTATTAAATTTACGTAAAACTATAAAAATATAATATGGCAGGAAATGTCTTGCTGAAGTTTAACCATCGTCTGTTGCTCAGAAAGTCACCTGCACATTTAACCATTAGCTGAGAAAGGGGTAAAAACATTTATTACACTCCATATAAATTTGTGTCTGTGTTAACTTTGTCAATTATATCCCATACAACATTCTGTAATTTATTTTTACAGGTTACTGGTAACACGATTTACAACATGATAAAACTACAGGATTGTGAAATAGACAGCAATGACAGACCCTTGTATCCTCCCAAGATAAATAAAACACAGGTATGCAGTATAATAATTATTGTTTATACTCAGTGTTGTTAAACAAGTATCACTGTATGTCTTGATTGTACATGTATTGTGTTTTACATGTCTTGTATATAATGTCTGGGGAGAGCAACTCATGGTCTTCAGGCTGTTTGCAATCCTCGAAATTGTAGGTTGACCTTGACCTAAGGTCAACTGTTAAAAACAAACTTTATCTGGTTTCTATAGGGTTAAATTACTCAAATTTTGTCATTATTTTCTCTTGATTGATTTACAATTTACCTTGACCTTGTACATATCTTTTTTTATGCCCCCGAGAATCAAAGGTTTGGGGGGTGGGGGGGTTAATAGTTTTTGGTCTGTCTGTCTGTTTGTCTGCAAAAAACTTTAACATTGGCAGTATCCTTTGAATGGTAAGTGATAGGGCTTTCATATTTTGCATGTGTATTCCTTGTGGTAAGACCTTTCAATCGGTACCAGAATATTTGACCTCGTGACCTTGACCTTACATGTGATGGACTTTTTGAAAAAAAATAATAAGCTTTAACATTTGTTATATCTTTTTGATGGTTAATGATATGGCTTTTATATTTTGCATGTGAGTTCCTTGTGGCAAGACCTTTCAGATGGAACCCGAATATTTGACCGCGTGCCCTTGACCTTGTCATTTGAACAACTGCATAAAAACTTTGACATTTGGTATATCTTTTGAATGGAAAGTAATATGGCTTTCATATTTTGCATGTACATTCCTTATTGAAAGACCTTTCATTTGGTACCAGAATATTTGACCTAATGACCTTGACCTTGAAATGTCAAGGTAGATCTGATAGAATCTCACCACAATTGTGAAATTATATTTTGTTTTATTATGCCCCTGTGTTTCAGGGGGCATATAGTTTTTGGTCTGTCTGTCTGTTTGTCTGTTTGTCCACAAAAAACTTTAACATTGGGTATATCTTTTGAATGGTAAATGATAGGGCTCTCATATTTTGCATGTGTATTCCTTGTGGCAAGACCTTTCAAGCGATACCAAAATTTTGGACCTCGTGACCTTGACCTTGACATGTGATGGACTTTTTAAAAAAAATAATAAACTTTAACATTGGGTATATCTTTTGAATGGTAAGTGATATGGCTTTCATATTTTGCATGTGCATTCCTTGTGGCAAGACCTTTTAATTTGTACCAGAAAAGTTGACCTTGTGACCTTGACCTTGGCCTGTGAACAACTGCATAAAAACTTTAACATTTAGCATATCTTTTGGATGGTAAGTAATAGTTCTTTAATACTTTGCATGTGTATTCCTTGTTGAAAGACCTTTCAGTTGGTACCAGAATAGTTGACCTTGAGACCTTGACCTTGGCATGTTACTGTCCGGTAAAATTTCACCAAAAAATGAAATTATATTTTGTTTTATTTTGTATGTATATAGAAATTAAACTCATTTATGATGAAATGTTTCTTGATATCTATAAAATTTTTTGTTGTAAAAAAGATTTTTTAAATCATTCAGCATATTTTCTTCATTTATTCACTTTCATTTTACAGGTATTTATATATGTATTATATATATCAATGATGAGGGATGATACTAAAAATATCTATTATTTCATTTTTTCTCTTCTGTGTATTCCTCCACTTTTGGGGAACCAGTATTGATGATCCCTGGTGTAATCAAAGTACTGATAACACTGATAAACAGAACACAATGAGTTGGCTATAAATGTTCCAAAAAAAAGGGGGGGGTGAAAATTGTTTTCTTAATAATGCTTGGATAATGATTGGAAGGGTTCATTTGGGTGACTTCTGTGTTTGCATCCAATTGCAATCATCATTTGATGTGATTAAACTTTTCTGTTGATACCAGAATTTATTTCTACAAATTATTTTGTCAGAAGGACATTCATTGTTCAAAGTTGCTAAATGTTTCTTCTTTACTTCTACCCGGGGGCATAAGTGTTTCACAAAACACATCTTGTTTTATATATAGAAACGCTGTTAAATTCATCTACGAGAAAATATTTCTTTATACCTGCTGCAAAAAAAGATCTTTTAAATTATACCCCAGAGTTCTTCATTTTAAACAACATTTTGTACTACCTTCAAATGGTAAGAGACTGTGTTTTCATTTTTCATGTGTATTTATAAAGTAGGCCTAATAACTATGTTTACTTATTGTGTTTTCCCTGTTTCTTATTATTTTCAAATTTCTTGTGACAGATATTAAAATAAATATATGAAGGTACAGTTGAACTTGGATGGCTCGAACACCCAAGGGACTGATGAAAACAGTTCGAGTTACAGGAGTATTCAAGTTATTGAGGTCAAACTATGTTCAAACTTGAACAAAGGGACCAGAAAATAGGTTCGAGGCATCCATGGTGTTCAAGCTATTGCAGTTCGAGCCATGGAAGTTCTGCTGTATTAATATAAATATATGAATGATTGGGGATGTTGCATAGAATATTATTTATAACATTCTGATGCAACATCCAGTTCTGTTTTCTTCACTTCACTATCTTCATTTAAAACTTTTAAACTTTTACATTTTGTATATATTTTGAATGGTAAGAGAATATGTTTTGTATTTCACAGTTTGATGACTGGTTGCATTGTGTTTACTCTTTCTTATTACGTGTATTTTTCAATTTCTGATGACAGATAAATGATTGGGGCTGATACTTAAAAACATTTATTATATTCTAATATGAAGTTTATATAAAAATATCTCTAATGCAATCAGATGATTTAAGATCTGATGCAATAATCAAAGTACTGATAGCACTGACAGACAGAAACACAATGAATTAATTATATNTGGCATGTTACTGTCCGGTAAAATTTCACCAAAAAATGAAATTATATTTTGTTTTATTTTGTATGTATATAGAAATTAAACTCATTTATGATGAAATGTTTCTTGATATCTATAAAATTTTTTGGGGGATGGGTGGCGGGGGTGAAGTTGTTTTACTTCATGATAATGCCTGATCTGCAGTGGGTGTCCTTTTGGTAACTTCTGTGTTTGCATCAAACATCACTTTTCATGATTTAACTTTTCAACTGATGCTAGAATCTATAAAGCATACATGTATGTATTCTCAGAAGCACATAAATTTCTGTTCATGCTTAATATTTCTTCTTGACTGCTACACAGGGGCATAAGTGTTTCACAAAACACATCTTGTTTAAAAAAAAATTACCCTTTCATTTAACGCCCATATTTATAGATCAAGATACAAATATATTACAAGTTAAAACTTGATGCAGAGCATCAGGTCGCCGCAAAATATTTTGACAACTGTGATTTTGAGTGAAATAATTGAAAGATAGATTTCTTTTGCAATTCATATTGATCTCAAAATCATACAATTTTAGGTTAATTCTTATATGAATATCTTATATGTGCAATCCTACATCTAAACCAGCAAGTGGAAACTGATTTCTCTCTGCAGATGAGTTTCAATTTAATCTGTCATCATATACGTACTCAATACCATAAAAGAACATTTTTGTCTTGCCTGCGACGAAAGTTGCTGAAAGCGAGACATAGGTATAGCAATCTGGCGGCGGCGACGGCCGTGGCGGTGTAAACTCTTTTCTAAAACCTTCATAACTTTTCAAGGGTAATACATAAAAACATCATCTTTGGTCCACAGCACCACCAAGTGATGACCTTTCCAGCAGCATATATTTTGGATGACCTTGACCTTGTTTTCATGGTTCAATAAGCACATAAACATTGCGACATAGTTTCACATTCAAGTCCTTTTCTCAGGAACTATAATACCTAGACTTGTAGTGAGATCTATATGGGTACACGTGTCGTGTTGCCTTGACCTCAATTGCATGGTTCAGTGAACTTAGAAAATCTGCAACATAGTTTCACATTATAGTTGATTTCTCTGGATATGTAATACATAGAACCATAATATTAAGTGTATTGATGTATCTTAGTAGGTGCATGCCAGTCTGCCACTTGTCATTTGACCCTGACCTCATTTGCACGGTTCAGTGACTTTGTAAATTTTGCGACATAGTTTTACATTCAAGTCAATTTCTGAGGCACTGTAACATATAGACATACTATATTTTGTCTATTGCTACATCTAGGCGGATGCTTGCCAGTCTGACACCTGTCATGTAGCCTTGACCTCAATTTTATGGTTCATTGACTTTGATCACTTTTCTACTAGAATACTTATTTCTCTGTAACTAGAACACCTAGATTCATCATATTTGATATATTGCTACATCTAGGTGGGTGCATGCCAGTCTGACACCTGTCATGTATCCTTGACCTCAATTTCATGGTTCATTGACTTTGAACATTTCTTTACCGTAACACTTATTTCTCTGTAGCTATGATACCTAGATTCATCATATTTGGTCTATTGCTACATCTAGGTAGGTGCATGCCAGTCTGACAACTGTCATGTAGCCGTGACCTCAATTTCATGGTTCATTGACTTTGATCATTTCTCTTTAACTAGAACACTTACAGGCATCATATTTTGTCTAATGCTACATCAAGGTAGGCACATGCAGTCTGACAACTGTCATGTAGCCTTGACTTCAATTTCATGGCTCATTGACTCTGAACATTTCTTTACCGTAACACTTATTTCTCTGTAGATATGATACCTAGAATCATCATATTTGGTCTGTTGCTACATCCAGGTTGGTGCATGTCAGTCTGGTACATGTCATGTAGCCTTGACCTCAATTTCATGGTTCATTGACTTTGATCATTTCTCTTCAACTGGAACACCAACAGACGTCATATTTGTTCTTTTGTTACATCTAGGTGTGCTCATGCCAGTCTGGCGCCTGTCATGTAGCCATGACTAATTATTTTGGTAAAGATATGCATATACAGATGAGACATTTCTGTGTCTACACTTGTTATAGATCAATCTATTTTCAGTAGCAGTGGTTATTAATTTCAAATCAGTAGGATTCTTCCTCTATCAAATATTGTGCATGCATCCAACTTTCAATAACATTTATCCAGGGGAACTTACCCCCAGTAATATAAAAATCCTATTTTTCAAAAAACCTTTCGCAATGGAGATTTAAACCTCTGACATTTAAATCTAAAAATAAAACGGTTCTTCCAGTATCCTCACTGTACTACAATTTAATATTCATAAAGGGAAACTAAAGCCATTAACAAAAAAATCTATTTGTTTCGTAGAGGTAAAAATCCTGAAAATATGGTGTACTGGATAGCGAAAATACTTGGTCTTAATTCTTGAACTGTCTAAAACCTACCTATGATGTATAAGCAAAGATCATTGTTGAAGGTCTCATGGTGACCTCAAGATGAAGAACAACAATAAAAAGTTTGCCCTGCTGCTTGGTTTTACCATGCTATTTTTATGGAGACTTTGTCTTGTATGTATCTACTATTGTTTATTGTGGATAGACTCATCTGCAAACTGATTAATTTCTTATTGACTACCTTTATTTTTTTAATATTTTTTGGCAAAAGTCAAAGTTCAAAGAGACATAACTTCTAGGAAAAAAAGCTCAATCATTATATTTAATTTATTATTAATCCATATTCTTCCTGTTAAAACAATTATTATATAGCGTTTGCGTATGGATTGAATACTTTAGTATTTACTACAGTCATCAAACGTCATAAAATGACTATACTAAAGATGATATTATACAACTCGTGATAACTTGTTAATCTGACTTTAATTGTTAACCCCAAGATGCTGATTTTTGTTTACGATTCAGTGTAGCTGCCACTGCACCAAATACCACCTATCTTTTGTTTATCTATCTGTTGACATTTTAACTATTTCTATTAACGATTCAATTTCTAGTAAATTATTGCAAGTGTCACAAGTCATTTTATTTTAAATATTTGTGAAATATTCCAGTCTCTTACATATCAAAAGTGACGAACTTTCCTTCACTCGATGTAAATATTTAACAAAGTGACAGCTGTCCGATAATTTATAAACATATCTACTTTTGCAAATTCATTGATTCAACGCTGTGTAATGTATATCAAATGTCTAAAAATAGACATCTCTTTACCAGATTGTATAATTTTATCAATGAGCTCTGAGTCTCACACACACACACTGGTTTTGTATAAAAACCCATATGATGTTATATCGACCTGCAAAAGCATATCGACCTCGGATTTCATCCTCGGTTGATATGCTTTGCCAGGTCGATATAACATCGTATCGACCTCATACACAGACTATATATGTAATTGTATAATATCCTATGTTAACAATGTACCAAGTTTTATATCCTATGTTAACAATGTACCAAGTTTTAGAACCAGAAAAAGTACCATTATTGACCATGCATTAAATGTTACAGATATTGTCAAATCCTTTTGATGACATTGAACCAAGGACAACTGATAGTGACAAGAAAACTGAGGACAAAAAGGTCAAAAGTAAATCAAAAGCTACAAAGTAAGTAACATCATGTGATTTAAATTTAACATTGTGGGATGCCAAAAACATCATGTGATACAAAATAATATTCAATTCAAAATAACATCATGTGATACGAAGTAATATAATTAATATTCAGTCTAACATTATGTGATGGAAAGTAACATCATGTGAAACAAAGTAACATAATGTAATATAAAGTAACATCATTCAATTCAAAGTAACATCATGTGATATAAAGTAACCTCAATCACTTTTAAGTAACATCATGAAATACAAAGTAACATAATTAATATTTAGCCTAACATCATGTGATGGAAAGTAACATCATGTGAAACAAAGTAACATAATGTGATGTGAAGTAACATTATTCAATTCAAAGTAACATCATGTGATATAAAGTAACCTCAATCAATTTTAAGTAACATCATGAAATACAAAGTAACATAATTAATATTTAGCCTAACATCATGTGATGGAAAGTAACATCATGTAAAACAAAGTAACATAATGTGATATAAAGTAACCTCAATCAATTTCACTGGAGTTCACACTGTGAGTGCCTTTGTTTTGAATGTTGTAATTTCTATTTCTGTGCTTCGTATCTGTTTAACGTCATTGTTTTCTGTGTTCTCGTTTTGGCAGTTTCTTTGGATTTCCATTTTTTGTAAATTTCACTCCTTTGTTCCTTCGGTATTCTACTGCCGTTGTTTTTTTGAAGTAACATCATGAAATACAAATTAACATCATGTGATGCAAAGTAACATCATTTGATGCAAAGTTGCATTGTGCAAAGTAAAGTAACATCATGTGCTTCAAAGTAACATTATATATTGGAAAGTTGTATCATGCAAAGTAAAGTAACATTTTGTGATGCAAATTTTAAACATCATGTAATGCAAAGTAACATCATGTGATGTGAAGTACATGTAACATCATGTGATTTGAAGTAACATCATGCAATGCCAATTAGGTAAGTAACATCATGTTAAGTAGCATCATGTGATGGAAAGTAACATCATGTGATGGAAAGTAACATCATGTGATGGAAAGTAATACCATGGAAGTACTTTTATTCGAGGACATCAATTTTTGTGGTTTTCATAAATATCATTATTTCGTAGGTACTTAAATTCTTGGTTTCAAAGTCTATGCATTTAAACTCTAAGAGGGCATTGCATTTCGTTGGGAACTTTATTTCATGGTTTAAGTGAGTAACAAAATCCACGAAAATTGGAACTCAACGAAAAATAGTTCTTCACAGTATCATGTGATTGGAAGTAACATTATGTGAAACAAAAGAACACCTTATGATACAAAGTAACATTATTTGATACAAACAAGAATCATGTGATGTAAAGTAAGATCATGTGATTTAAAGTAACATCATGTGATTTAAAGTAATGCATTTTATTTGAAGTATTGTTAGATGACGCTTATGTAATAGACTGTCTTAATAAAATAGTGAACAAGATATACATGTTTATTTTTGGCTTGTAGAATCCTTTAAATCCTGTTTGCGAGGTTATCATGGCTGTTACCTAAGTTTTTAATTTTTTTTTTCATTCTTCTGTTGTTTGTGAAAATCTGAAATGTTCCAAAACACATTACAATAAGACAAAACACCATGTGATTATTTACTGTTAAAGATATATTATTGGATCTGACAGTACTTACAATATTTCTGTGAATTTAATTTTGTAAAAATAATGCTTTATGACAGGAATTTCAAGTTGTTGTCATTTGGTGAAGAAGCTGAGGAAAATGAAGAAAATGACTTCAAGGCTACAAAGGTAAAAAAGACTGCAGGCTGTCTAGCTTCCCTGAAAGGGCAACATTCTGTAAGGGCCTAAAAAGGCTTCACATTTAAGGACCTTGAATTTGGCATGTGAGTAGGTCTATTAATGATCATCAACTTTCGGACACCAATTATTAACCTTGCTTTCCTACGGATACAGGAGAGAACAAAGTTCAAACTTGTTCATTTTACTTATTTGAGAATTCATGTAAATTATATGAACATCACTGTTTCTGAAATGTTTGTGAAGGTACATAATTTAGAAGAATATTGCTAAAATAAAGTTTGCATTTCATATTATTATACGATCTCAAAAATTTTGCGGTCGTATTATGGTATGGCGCTGGCGTCGGCGTCGGCATCTGTGGACAACATAACTTTAGTTCTAGTGAACGGATTGTTATCAAATTTTAGTATGATGTTTGTTGGCACAAGCTTAAGCCCGGGTTTAAATTTTGCGTTCCTTGCCCCACCCGTTTTTGAAAAAGAGGCAAAAAAAGGGGCAAAAAGGGGTTAAATTAGGTATTTTTGTGTCTGTGGACAGCATAACTTTGGTTCTGGTAGACGGATTGTTTTCAAATTTTATTATGATGTTTCTTGGAACATTCTTGAGAAACTTTGTTTTTACTTTAGTTTTTGGCCCACCCATTTCAGAATTA